>JACYXH010000522.1:1740000-1755000 GCA_026745465.1 Lota lota
TGTCATTGTCAGATGGATTACTACACGCGATGTACAACTAGTCCCATTGTACTTGGTTTAGTTGACGAACCCAGTTAATTGTACGTGGGGTGGTATGTAGGCTGTAGTTGGCACACAGCCAGGCCAGCTGATTTATGAGTACACCAAACAGTGTACAATGATGAACAAGCACTTTTGTATGGGAGTATATTTCATATTGAATGCGTCAATACTTGGGAGTGGAATGTTGATATTCTGGAAATATGATCAGGATTTTACTCAATGTGCGTGTGAGGAACTTGAAAAAAAAAAAGAAGTGAAGAAGCAGTGCAGCCGAGATGGAGGGGTGAATAATTAACAAAACCTGGATGGTTTTAAGTGACCCTGTGACCTTTTGGAGCAGGACGTCCAGTCCAAACCCAAAGCTCGACACATACACCGATGTCTGTCAGTGGAATACACGTAACTGTTTCCAACATGTGTCCAAGCGCATGGAAAATCCCACACTCAAAGGGCCATGGCTATTCTAGTTATGTATTTCTCCACATAACTCCCGTTGTGTCTGTATACGAAGACAAACACATTGCTTCCGAATTGTACGTATATACGTATGTGGTCTTCAGCTGATACTTCCATCCAAAGTAAGAAGTACCTGGGGACAGGATAATAGTTTGTGTGCTCAACTCTCAGACGAAAGATCCCGGGTTTGATACCCAGTGTCCAAAGTCTACCTGTAGTACATCCTAGATGAAGATGCCCTCAAACCCCTACCTGCTTCTGACTGACATCCATCTGAATTCCCTGGAAGTTGGACGTCTGCTGAATGCCTGAATTAAAGCAATTAAAGAGTTTTATGACCTACATAACTCTAAAAGACTGACTGTGTGCCTATGCCTGCAGGTGTCTAAACAGAGGTAGAATGGGCCTGTACTTAAACTGATGTCCCAGCACTGAACAATTTACTGCCGTAACAATGTTCGTTGCTACGCGCCACCTAGGTGGTTGGCACACTGCAATTAGATGACTTTTGTTGGGCTCCTCCAAACAAGGACACAGGGCGGTGGTGTTGGAAATCCGGTTTATTGTAAAGGTTGCAGACAATGATACATGACAATGGTGCTCCATGTTGCCATGCAGGAGAGCTCTCCCTGAGTGTGTGCGGTGATGGCTGGTTTAACCTGTGCACACTGATTACTCAATGTGCAACAGGTGTGCAACCCCACCCATCCCCAGAGTCCACTCAGTCTGACTCGGGCGAGGTGAGGCTGCTTAAACCAGCCATCATCCACACACACTCCCACAGCTACATTATAGACTGTATTCGCCATATTTGTCAGTTGGGTGGGGAAACCTTCTGGAATCTTTGGGGAAACCATGACTAGTCAACGCATATTGTACAAGGTTGTACAATATGATTGTACAAGGTTTGCACAGCATGGCCTGCAGGTGAACAAGGTGTATAATGAGTCATGTGACAGACCGTCCTTAACTCCTAGGTTGTATTCCTATTCAACAGACTACATGAGCGCTGTGATAGTAACAATAGAGACAACCTAAATACGCACAGACATCCTACAGCATAACTATTATTCCATTGGCTAGCTTCCAGTCTCTTCAGAGACTGGAAGGCCTACATGCCATAGCTGTTTTCTACACGACTTCATGATCTTGAGAGCAGGGTCCATGTGGATCTCCACTGGCTCCCCTGGTGTGTTTCAGTGACAAGTCGTATGATGAAAAAATGAGAATGTATGAAAGCTGTGATCTATTTATTTTTTTATATGTAACTACAATTTCATAGGTTTTAAGGGTGGATTTATGTACGTGTGCTTGCAGTCTGACTTCAACATGTGCACATTGTCTGTGTGACAGCATGTATACACACACAAGGTCTGGCATTGTCCAGGCACACTCAATGTAAACAGCACACTCCAAATAAACCACTGTCCTTCGTTCAGTTTCTATCAGGTAGTCTCACGTTCAACTGCTTAAATCACCAGTAAAAACTAGAGCTTGTTTCATTTCATCGGTTGTTTCATTTCTTCATGAAAGAGAGAGAATGGATTTTGTTCACATCGCCTGTTGGGAACGTTCTGGATTAACAGTATTGGGCCAAACCAGTATTTTATAATAAACTACACAGTAGCAGAGAAAATGGCTGTACTCATTTGCAAATGCATTCTGATTGGTTTTCTTTGATTAATTTTACACTAAAGACAATGTAGATACTACATAGACTTCAAACCAAAGCAGTTGTACAATGGCCTCTCAATATATGTAGAAGTAAAAATGAAAATAGCTGCTTTCGCTATTAAGGTAAATGAAAAGGCTTTTCAGTCATACCACTTCTGACCAGGAGAGGACAACAGTGAGAACAGATTAATGAAGAAATTGTGTTTATTTCCCCCTAGACCAGTGGTTCCCAACGTTTGACTCTAGGTGTACCAGTAAATTGTCATCAAGACCTTTCGTGCACCACCTCATAGGCAAACAGTAAATAATGTAATGCAGTGGCTAAGCAGAGTGCCAGCACCCCATTTGTACACAATTATTACTGCAAGAAGACCATGGCCAGTGGGAAACAGTGGAAAGAAAACACTCATCAATGTTGCTTATGCTCCCAGTGTGTTTATTTGGCAAACACAAATGAACACAAAACATCAATGGAAAACATTACAATGGAAAACATATGAAAGAATTCACAAAGTGACACTAGTTTTGCAATTACAAGCCATAATACTATAATTACATATATTTTTCTATTATTGAAAATGTGTATTTCAATAATAAAATCCCACGTACTGCAGTACTCTCACGTACCACCAGTGGTATCACAGGATGAAAAACACTGCCCTTGAAAATAGCACAGGGTGTGTGACAAAAAAGTCTGCAAATCAATGGAAAATATATAGAATGCAGTGACGTCGTAAGTTAACAATAACAAATAAAAAAGATCTGGTTCAAGCTGATATGATGTACATTTTTAAGCAATTCATTGTTTTTTTTTATCAATATAAAAGTGTGTGTTTGTGGTTTTGGATAGGTGAGGAGGAATTTTAGGGATGTATCTATTATTATGAATGCATTTTCATAGTTTCATAGTCATTTTGATTGATAATACTTTGGTGCAACCCTTTCTTGACCAAACTGTTTGGCCAATAAATAAAGCCTTTGTCATAATAAAAGTCTCCAAGGACTTCTCATTCCCACATTCAAGAGAGATCTGTTTTCACCTCTAAATCTAAGCCAAGGAATAATCAACTAATCTTTTATAAATTAAAGATATTAAAAACAGTCTGAATACCATTGTTGAGAATTGTGTGAAATGGTTTAATTCCACGATAATATTGTTCACAAATTCACAGAGTAGTGAAAATCTTAATATTTGGAAACAAGGCAAAGAAACAAATGGGTCTTTAGTAAATATTTATTGAAACATTAATCTAGATTCAGTTAGTCAAGATAGACCGCATTGGGACCAACCTCGAAGATCATGAAATCAACATCGTAAAGAAATAAAACATTTGACCAAAACACATTTTTTATGTTAAAAGGAAGACTTGAATAAATCCTAATCAGATATTCAGTTTCAAACCAAAAATGCATCATAACATTGACGATGGACACATTAAATTCCATGACAACATTAAAGGAAAAATTATGTTATTACCGGTAGTTATTTTACATCCAAATCTTGGATACGGTAAGGTTGTCTACAACTTAAGATATATTTATATTTAATCCAGACTTCCAGTGAAATGTACACAGAACTCAAGCAGTAAGAGACATTTAAACACCTTTTTTTTTTATTATTATTATCAGTCAGGACTGTCTGTGGGACTTCAGCGCAAACATTACCTTGCGTAATTTGGCCAATACAACCCTCTTAATCTTTAAACTTCACTCGTTCACACTTTGATTGAAATGCACACAGACTACGGACAGTAAAAAGACAATGACAATTTGATTCTATAACTTATCTGCGACAGCTCCAGTCTGTCACACACTGTGATATGCTGGTCCCCGGGCCCAAGAATTGGCCCTAATGGAGCCTGGTTACTAAATCTATAATTTTGTGACATCACAAGTAGGAGTGTCCACTCAGATGTATGATGGACATATAAACTTCAGCCTAGGGTTGGCGTTGATACAGTCCAATCAACTCCTTCCAGCCAGCCGGTTGGAACACTCCCACGTTGTGATTTTACAAAAGGATAGATTTTGAAATGGCTCATCAACACAACATCTGGCTCAGAGAATAGTGGCCCTTTAATATTTTCGGTATTCGTATTTTTATTATTTATTGACTACCATGAATCTGCACTTGTTTCAACAGCACACTATGCATTTGCCATTTGTTTTCATCAAAACATACGTTACTAACTTGTCTGTGGACTGCAGTAGCTTCTGTGCCAACACAGAACGTAAATAGTGAAAAAGACGCTTGATATGAGGCAATACAGATGAAAACACACAAAGTATGGAGGTATCACATTTCGTAATACGTCCATACCTGGAAATACTTCCAACGCTTGACAGCTAGTCAAGCTTTGACTAGCTGGGACTGTTACAAGTCAAGGCAAATATATTCTCCATGTAGCATAATGGCGCTAACAGCGCAGCCGCTCAGTGCACGCTTAGCTTAGCAAACCACTTCCTCCGTGTAGAGAGGAAACTGGCAATGGTCGGAGCGTGACTGTATGCTCTGCGTGTCTTATTCACCATCACACAGATGGAAACCTATGGTGACAAGTGTGACATTGCTTTCCTAACATTTTTGTTTGTGATCTTTTTTCATTTGTCTGCACTCCTCCGGGCAGCTTATCAAGGTTTCAGTCTTGTGTGATTTTTCGGTTCCTTGCACTTTTTTACGCTACGGTTTGTCCTCCAATGTGGCCCACTGACCACCTGAGAGGGTGTTTGTGAGAGAGGGTTTTTATACATAACACTTCACTTTGGGGTGTAATATGTGTGTAATATGTATTTTGTGTGCTGTTTTCTCTTTTCAATTGTGATTGTGATTGTGTGATTGTGCAACTAAGTGCTACAGCTCATCTGTGATCCAAAAACTTCATAAACTGACCTGAATTAACAGACACAGAGTTGAGGGAAAATATAATTCCTGTCCCTAAAAAACTTGCTTGAATCTTTTTAATGACTTCCTCCTAACCAGAGGTTAATTAGGGTCTCATTGACATACAATATGAAATCCCAACGTTTGATTCAACTGTTGAATCGTCAATCTATAGTTACGTGAATACAATAATTTCTTGGACAAGGGGCGGATTATCTCAGTATGGCACAACCTCAGAGGGAAGGATTTGAACCCACATCTGCTCGTTCAGAAAAAAAACAAATAAGACTTTGAATTCATGGCCAAACTTCACAGATTTGTATTGCGTGCCCCCTCCCTAGGGGCTGTACTGACTAATAAACTAGTTCACAGGCTGGAACAAGTGCAGGAGGAGAACAATAGGAGGTGAGAAGGTGAAACCCAAGCCAGGATTCCTTCTCGTGAAGATCCTGTTCTACATGTCAACATGGTCTTATACAGCGATTTAAGCCTCAAGCCTCAACTTAAAACTAGATATAATAACTATGCTGGTCAATTAGGCTTGATAACACAATCACTTTTCTGCCCTCAAAAAGAACAATATCTCATAAACACAAACCCATGGGTTGACTTGAAGGGTTTTGAAGCTCTGTGATTGGCCAGAGCTTCAATCTCCATCTACATCGCTCCTCTGACATGAAGACATGGATTGATAAGGTGACTCTGCATGTATAGACTCAATAGAAATAGGATGCCTTGGGCCGGTATTCAGCAGATCAGAATCTCGTGGTGCTGCTGCATGGTGCAGTGTGTTTGTACATTCAGTATACACGTATACAGGTGTGTGTCTTCGGTTACCCAGATTCGAGTCCCGATTGGTCAGATGGGCTTATAGAGCAACGTGGTGACATACTTCTTCTTGTAGCGGTGCGTCGCGCTGAGAACCATCACACCGTCCTGATGGAGAAATACACACAGTGTTAGCTAGTCTGTAGTCCTTAACACTTGGACATTAGCAAAGTGTTAGCTAGCTGTAGTCCTTAACACTTGGACATTAGCATAGTGTTAGCTAGTCTTTAGTCCTTAACACTTTGACATTAGCATAGTGTTAGCTAGCTGTAGTCCTTAACACTTGAACATTAGCATAGTGTTAGCTAGCTGTAGTCCTTAACACTGGGACATTAGCATAGTGTTAGCTAGCTGTAGTCCTTAACACTTGGACATTAGCATAGTGTTAGATAGGTCAGTAACACTTCCTGAACACAAACATAATTCGATTTTAGAAGGTTAAAGATATCCAAAGAAAATCCTTCAAACCTAAAATATACAACAGCAAATGTAAAGGAAATGCATCAGTGTGTGGGTGCGATTGTTTGGTCAGTTTGTGTTAACACTTGTTATGACGGTGCATCTAGTAGTATGTTTAGACTGCAAATCAAGCATATTTCAGGCTCTGTAGCCATATTAATATTAACATCTCTGTCATAAAGCGTCACCCAAACATAACCCCGGAACAGGCTTTTAGGGGATTAACAACATTCTTCCTGAGGTTTCCATTTCCCAAAGAGGATGCTGGGAGGAGATGAAAATCATTGAGAAAACGTCAGATTGCATCTGCGGCTGGTGTCTGACGGAGTTACCTTGATGGAGAGGGCATAAAGGTGGTTGAGCATCACATGGTTTGGCTCCGGAAGCAATGCAGGGTCACACTGGGGTAACAGGAGAACAACAAAAGTAAAATAAATACAATTAATTTGTGACATCAGAAGTGGGTGTGTCCTCCCAGATGTATGACAGACATGAAACAAGTGGATTGATTTGAAAACAGCTTGTAAGGACTAATAAAGCCACTTGTTGAATGTCCATTCAGATCAACCTACCAGCCTGCCCAGTGGACTGCCTGTACCAACTGGTAGGCTGTCCTATCATAGCTCTGGGTGGACATTGCCGCTTGTGATGTCCAAAGTGGACAGATTTTGAAATGGCTAGTACTCGTGGTTGTTATGTCGTCTTTCCTGTACACTCACGGAGATGCCGGTGTCTTTGTTCAGGATGACCTGCAGCAGGTGTGGAGGTAGGATCGGGGGGGATTTAAACTTCTCTTCCTGTTTGGGAGTGTAGGCGTCCTGGTGGTACGGCCCCGGGGGGGAGCTGGAGAGGTCTGAAGAGAGACGCAAAGCCACATGGGAAATGGAGTCTGTATGGTGCTGTTAGACACACCTGGTGCTTGAAGCGCTTCTTACTTGTCCACTTAGGCACGTACATGTGCGAACGTGCGCGCGCACACACACACACACACACACACACACACACACACACACACACACACACACACACACACACACACACACACACACACACACACACACACACACACACACACACACACACACACACACACACACACACACACACACACACACACACACGTGAAGTAATTAGGAGTCTATGGAGGAGGTTGTTTGGCTCAAGTGCACCTCAACCTCCCTCCCTTTCATTACCCAGACTCCTGAGCTGCAGTCGTACCTGCAGGTCCGGTTGCTTAACCATCTGGAGAGCCCTTAGTTCAGCAGAGTTAATGTGTCACAACAGGCTGGTTCTAGATTTCTCTGCGAACTTTTGGTTTCAGGGAGGTTATGTTGTGTAACTTTCGGCTCCTCCGAATGTCTTGCCGAACCCTTTCATGACCAGTTGCCAGTGACTATGTTTACACATGAAAAGTTGGCTGACTTAGGTGGCTCAACCCGCTAGTGCGCTAACCACGCACTTCCTTCTTGTAGCAACCTAGGTTAGATTCCCACCTGTGGTCCTACGCTACATGTCATTCCCTCTCTTCTCCGATCCCCTTTCCTGTCTCTCTTCAATGCCCTGTCCATAAAGGCAAAAAAAAAGCCCTAAAAAAAATAATAATAATGATAACGAAAACATTGAAAAGGTTGGCGGACAAATGCAAAATTACAGAGATCCATTACAGAGATACACTAAGTATTGAGGATGACATCATTCATTTAAATATTAAGTAGTATGTTCTGCTCACATAGCCCACACACCATGGTTACATAGTTGCATACAAAACAAGGTTGTATGAGCATTGTGCGCTTGAAATGTCCTTGGGAATGGAAATTGCACTTGTGTGCCATCAATAGAGGATACAAACATGTTTTTAGAAGTATTTTGTCCTCCAGTATGCTAATTGCTCCGGGAGGGTCAGATCACAATAGGTTTAAAAGGCCCAGTGTGAACGCTATAACCTTTTGAATGCATTAGTGAGCAGCTAGCATGACAGCTAGAAAGGCCGCTGGCCAGACTGCTGGCGAGCACAAACTGTAGCGGGAGTGACTTTTTTCGGGGTCACCAATGGGGAGCATGCGCATTAGTAGGACACGGAAGATGCACATGTGCATTACTCAGGCACGGATTATACATAGGGCTTTCAACATTAATTATCTGAAAACCTTAAAATGGTCAATGCGTGTCTAGCATTGCTGGATGCTAGGTTGGGAGCTCGGAATTTACCCAACCAACAGACGGTAGTTTATTGCTCTTAACTCATAAAACATTTTGATTTAGAAATTAAGAAAGCTGTTGGCGTTTTGGATTCTGTTAATCCCCTAAAGTTGAAATAGTTTGACGTATTAGCGCAGCGTCAAGGTGGGGAATCCGAACTGTCTGCTAGTCCCGGAGCAGCATCACCGCTAGGTTGGGCTTCAACGCTCAACTCCCTAGGACAACATTGGCTAGGACAGCATTTGCAAGGCCGACTCTGAAAGCTGATCATGGGCTCACTGCTTAACGAGATGTAATCAAAGAACACTTTAAGCGTGGGTCCCACTGGACTGCGGCAAACGGCAAGCCTCCGTCCCATTGACTTTGGATTGGGCGTGACCAACCAGTAAGAAAGGAATTAACTAATTAACTAACACTTTTATCGGCAACATTGTAAACTCAAGTAGAAACTGGAGAGGCAGCAATGCGATGGCTCAAGAATTACCATGCAGACAACTTATACAAAACTGAGGAAATTCACCCTGGACTGCCAAAACACATTTTGTTTTAAAAAGTCGAAAGCGAAAAGGGTATCTCATGGATACTGGTTGTCAAATAACAAAAGTATTGACATGGAGCAATAACTTGCATAAAGTTTATAAATGAAGCTGTAATAAAACAAATCATTAACAGTAGCAATTATATTAGTAACCTATGGCAGGTTTATGTGTTCAATCCCACTCATTTCACAGCACACCTCGTCTTGCCTCAAAGCACACCGGTGAACACTGGGAAGGTGAACCACTAGGTTATATAATAAATGAGCCATGAATCTGCTCTTTTGTTTCCTCTTACCAGGTCGGCATACATTTCAATATGCACCACATACATGTATTATTTAACAAGTAAAATACAAGTTACGGCTACAATTTGAAATATGTGATTAATCACAGCCAGTTCTGTGATTAACTGTAATCGCTTTTCAACCCTAATTATATGATTTCCTGTTCACCAAGCTGGGGCTTTTGTATTTAGTCGGTATAAGTTGAGCGCCATGGTGCTAAAGCTCGAGCGCTTTTTCAAAATGGCTGACTGACTGCTAGCTAGAGAGACTGCTAGCTAGCAAGCTAGCGTTGCGTTAGCGTAACGCAAAGATAGCGATAAAGAGGCTTGAGTGAGGGCCTCACCTGACATGTCTGAGCATTTCTGGGAGTCCACCATGAGGGCGTCGAACACCTCGAAGTCTGTGTTCTTCACCTGGATCAGGTTGTTGACCGTCCCCAGCTGGTTGGTTACCACCGGCTGGGTTGGAGCAACAGCACATCAAAACCAAACATTAGGAACATCAGCTGTGACCTAACCACCAACCGATCATCACTGTAGAGACTATAGTAAACAAAGATGTTTCATTACATTGGCCTCTTAGAATTAAATGTTATCAAAGAGCAAATAGAATGTCTTCAATAAGTGTAAGGAATTTTGGTTGAATTGTTATGTAGAATTGTTCAGGATTCTTCTTATATGATTGTTGTTGTTTCTGTAGCTCTATTACTAGCTAGCCCTAGTCCAGAAACACTTGGACTTGAACACAGAGTTAGCTGGCGAATCATGTTTGAGTTGTGTCCGTGTCTATGCAGCTGGGGTGTTTGTGTACCTCAGTGGGGTCGTGGGTCCACTGGCCGTCCACATAAAACTTATACTGGTGTTCCCCTTCTGGCAGATCCACGATGGCCACAAAATTGTTCTGACTGGAAAACATAAACAACAACACAATAGTGGTTCTGAGGATGGGAAATATTGGTAAACCTTGAAAAAGCATCTACTATAAGTTTTACTCAAGAAATGCCATGAAGCAATTCAAATGGATCATTTTGCGTCTCACCTCCTGATGAGGGGGATCTTGTTGGTCCAGTTGTTGAAGGAGCCAGAGAGGAACACCTCTTTCCCATCACCCGTCCAGCGAAACACGGTGGGCCGGTCCACAGTCAGACCTTTATCGTCCGCCTCCAGGTCCTGCTGCCAGGCCAGGTACTCCTCTTTCTCTAGCGGGGCCTAGAGAAGACACAGGAAGACACGGTATAAAAGGTACTCCTCTTTCTCTAGCGGGGCCTAGAGAAGACACATGAAGACACAGTAAGATACGGTATTTAAGGTACTCCTCTTTCTCTAGCGGGGCCTAGAGAAGACACAGGAAGACACGGCATTTAAGGGTACTCTTTCTCTAGCGGGGCCTAGAGAAGACACAGGAAGACACGGCATATAAAAGGTACTCTTTCTCTAGCGGGGCCTAGAGAAGACACAGGAAGACACGGCATATAAAAGGTACTCCTCTTTCTCTAGCGGGACCTAGAGAAGACATGGTATATAAAAGGTACTCCTCTTTCTCTAGTGGGCCTAGAAGACACAAAGACATGGTATAGGTATACGTATGAAGGGCTAGGGTCCCTATATGTAAATATCTCCTAATCAGTTCATGTGTAATTGAATTTCCCTTGTTTAATCCTAAATGTAAAATGTATGTAACTCATTCCCTGTTCCAGTCGTGTTGTTTCACTTTCAAAATCGTGTACTTCTTAATGTTGTTTGTTCAAATGTATCTCTTGGATTCATATGGTTACTTTCTGTTTTAAACTCATTTATATTTTTTAACCTGCAATAGAGAACGTGACGTGCACCTACATCACCAAGACAAATTCCTTGTATGCTTAAAAAACGTACTTGGCAATAAAGCTTTTCTGATTCTGATTCTGATATAAAAAAATAATCCTTGGTAAGCAATTTGTGTTGCCGTTTCGCACGAAGACTGCTCTATAAATAAAGTTTGATTTGACTAGGGTTAGGGGGTTTGTAAAAGGTGTGCCTGTGATGCCCTTTGAGATGGTAACTGTGATTGAAGCCATTCAAGGTTATTAAGGTAACTATACAAACAAAAGTGAGGTGACAAATTCCATGTAAACTACTTTTTAATATAGGTAATGCATAACAAGTGTAAACCTTAATCCCTCCAGGATTGCAAGACAACTCGTGTTGTTTAGCTTTCCGGTTCTCCATCGGTCAACTTACTTTGATGTCTTCCCCGTGAAATATATCCGCGTCCTCTGGGCTGTCCATCAAGATCTTGGGTCGGTCCCCGTCCTTGGTCCCCCTGCTGTCTCGTCGGTGGGTCTTCTCCCCGTGACCCCCCACGGTTCTGTCGCTGCTCGTATTCCCCATTCTCCTCCTGTTTGCTGAGGTCACTGTCCAGAGAAACCCCTCGTTAGTGCCTTAGATACATGCAATACGTTTCTCATTTAGTACAATGAAATTGTACTAAACTAATCATCATTAATCATTCAACCACTGATAAAGTTCAGAGAAAGGTTTGTTTAATGACTTTCTTTATTAGCCTAAACATTTTTCTCTGCTCAAGATAGAAAAATAATACTCCAATAAGGGTGTAGACAATAAAATATAAGAACAAATATGAACACAAAAAAAGCAATAAACACACGATATTAAAAATATGTCTATAAATATATACACAAAAAAGTACATAAGCCTATAATATACTTAATAGTGATTATAAATTTGGCAACATCATTGAATTATAATAGACCCTAATATTTATATGATCATGATATTTATTTATATTATTATTTATTTTCATTCTGATCTAATGCGTACTATTTAATTCGGCCATGCAACCGAATGCATTGCCTCTGAGACTATCAAAGCCTAACTATCAACCACCAAGCGATGGGTTATCCTGCTAAACGTGTAGCATGTTGTAAAGATGGAAATCACAATCATATCCATGTCACTAGTCCCAATACGATCAGAGAACCATAAATACCAATGTACAGCTATGGAGGAAAACCAATGGCCAGGATTGGTTGGTGCAGAACCACAATTGCAATTTCCTAAATTAAATATTATATACCGTTAATGTTGGCATGCGCTATAAGATGGTATGCATTTGTGGCAACAAATTATCTTCTTATAAACTGTTTTCGAAAATAAAACGCCAAACAACAACCTCACCTGAGAAGAAACGTTGATTCGTGTTGGAGTTACTTTATTATTTCCAATGCAAGCCGCGAATACAAAACATTCGCTAGGGCAATGCGCATGCGTGCGATAATATACGCATGCGCACTGGATTTGAATGGCAATAAATTGGGTTTTAGTAATAAAACATTTAGGTTTAACCATTTACACATACGTTTAATGGTTTAATCACAACTGGCTGTACGCGTGATCACAATGTATTGGAAAACGGAAAAAAGTGCAGGACCCTAGCACAACTTATAGTATAGTATATGTATAGTGTAGTGTATGGGTGTATCTTCTCTTTTACTGTAACCATTATGCGTTACAAATGACTACATGTGTGTATTATGTTAGATATTGTTGAATAACTTAGGTTTAGTCTGATCAAAAAAAACGGAAAACTGTAACATCATGGGGTTAAACTGCAGAGAATTCTTCCGCTGTATAAAGAAGTTGTATTTTTGTATTTTGCCCACTAGATGGGAGTGTAGTTCATAATCAGCCGTAGAATGATGAGCTGAGACATGGATTAAAGTGATAGTTGTAAACTATCATTGTGTTGTCTTTGTTATACTATCTAATTAGTAACCTTATTGCTATTTCATTTAGTTGATTATTGTAGGTGGCATGTTGACTCAGATCCATTTACTATTAGGGATTGAGATAGGTTGAATTTAACAGTTGATTTAAATTTCATCTTCATAAAATGGAGGGAGAATATGTCTATTTTCACCTAAGATTTATGTTTCGCACAAATGTGCAAGGAAAATGTGTCTGTATAACACCTTGCAAACCATTCACTGGCACTCGTAAATATTTAATAAAATAGCCTCTAAGATATTGCACGTAGAATATGGTGTGTGTGTGTGTGTGTGTGTGTGTGTGTGTGTGTGTGTGTGTGTGTGTATTTGTGTGTGTGTGTGTGTGTGTATGCGTGTGTGCGCGTGCGTGCGCGTGTGTGTGTTTAGGCGCCCTGGGGCCCAGACAACTGTCTTTGACTCACATCAGTAGCAGCGACCCTGCGTGTGGGCTCCAGCCAACACACGATCTTCGGTGAAGGCTGGGGTGTGTGGTTGCCTGTGGAGGTGGCAAGAACTAAATGGATTTGTGAGAAAAAAACGATTGGATGTTTGGGGAGTTTTGTGTTCAAGCTAAAAAGCGTCCTCCTCCCCATTATTTTCTCTCTCCCTCTCGCTCCCTCTCTCGCCTTCTTTCTTTATCGAACTGATTCGATTGGTTGAATCTTGTTGCCAAAGAAACATGAACACAGATGTATGTTGTGTATAAATAACAATCAGACTATTATCTGTCTGTCTATCTATCTATCTATCTATCTATCTATCTATCTATCTATCTATCTATCTATCTGTCTGTCCGTCTATCTATCTATCTATCTATCTATCTATCTATCTATCTATCTATCTATCTATCTATCTATCTATCTATCTATCTATCTATCTATCTATCTATCTATCTATCTATCTATCTATCTATCTATCTCTCTCTCTCTCTCTCTCTCTCTCTCTCTCTCTCTCTCTCTATCTATCTATCTATCTATCTGTCTGTCCGTCAATCTATCAATCTATCTATCTATCTATCTATCTATCTATCTATCTATCTATCTATCTATCTATCTATCTATCTATCTATCTGTCCGTCAATCAATCTATCTATCTATCTATCTATCAATCTTTCTATCTATCTATCTATCTATCTATCTATCTATCTATCTATCTATCTATCTATCTATCTATCTATCTATCTATCTATCTATCTATCTATCTATCTATCTCTAAATATCTATCTATCTATCTATCTATCTATCTTTATATATATATTGCTCCATCTATCTATCTATCAATCTATCACACTAACTAACTAACTAACTATCTATCGATCGATCGATCGATCGATCTATCTATCTATCTATCGATCTATCTATCTATCTATCTATCTATCTATCTATCTATCTATCTATCTATCTATCTATCTATCTATCTATCTCTCTCTATCATCATCTATCTATCTATCTATCTATCTATCTATCTATATATATATATATATATATCACTAACTATCTATCTATCTATTCATCTCCATCCATCTACCTTTCTTTCTTTACAAAATGTGTTTTTGTTGACTAACTTTATCGATGGTCCTTGTGTTTTACCCTCAGCCAAATCTATTGTATGTTGATGTTTCTTACTATGTTGATTATCATTGTCATGCCCCCATCCTGTTGTGTGCCCATGTGTTATGTGTTGATCTAACTTGCCATGAATTCTGAATTATACTCTGATTCTGAGTCTGAACTCTGTTATTATGTGGTTGTCACTGAAAGGCCTTCAACCTTCTGGGAGGACAGAAGCTCCAGCTCCAGGTTAAACACCGCACACAGACACCAGTAAGAGGCTACCGTTTGGAAGAATTGAGAGTGACAAGTGAAGCAGACA
>JACYXH010000522.1:1760000-1777500 GCA_026745465.1 Lota lota
GGTAAGGTGAGTGGGGTTGGTCTCACCCCGAAGAGGTCCCGGGTGTACATCTTATCCATGCTCGACGTAACAAGACCTAATCAATTGAAGGACCCTTGTATTTAAACATCAGCGTCTCTTCAGGGCTCATTCATTAATGCATGCAGCGGTTTTTGATTGCCATATTATTTTCTCTACACACAGACACGGTTCTGCTCTACGCACACTGACACCACTTCAGATCCCGGGAGGAAAAAAGAGAACGTATTTTTTTGGGGTTCATTGTGAAGACAAGATAAGACATACATTGAGGGATGAAAGGAGTGAAGTGGAGGGGAGGGGAGGGGTGCTGTGGGTGGGGGGGGGGACTAATATGTTGGAGGGAGGGAAAAAGAATGCAAGCTCAATCACACTCACCCACAATTCATAGCAGAGCTCAGCATGAGTCTGTGGGCCAATGAGAACAGGTGAGAACAGGTGAGAACAGGAGGATTGTGAGATGTTATATTTAATGGTAGAGCAGATGGTATGGGATGCACAAGCGTGTGCCACAACAAGTACATGCAAAAAAACACACACACACACACACACAACGCATGGAGACATACACAACCACATCACATAGAAGCAGATAGTCCTTTAAGAGGTATTGAACTTCAGTATCACTTCATTATCATGGCTGTGAAGAAAATCTAATTTAATGCTGCTAATCTCTTGTTAGAAGTCACCTAGCCAGAATGGTACTCGTGTGAATACTAACCAAACTGCAGCTTTCTTTCGGTCCTTGGTGTTGTAAAATGTCACATTAGATCACAGTGTCTGGTCACACCCTTTGATTTTCTTTTTTTCTTTCTTTTTCCTCTTTATTTCTTTCTTTCTTTCTTTACTTCATCATCTTTCTTTCCTATAAATCTCTGTTTCTTTCTTTTCACAGAGCAATACGTATATCTCATTAGAGAATAGTGTAGGCTTCGTTCTTTCTTTCTTTCCTCAAACAGAATAATAGACATCCAATGAGAGCAGGTCTTGGCTCCTTGTAAAGTCCTCATCGGGCTGTTTGGCATTCTCAGGCCCTTCTGACAGAAGCTTAACTGTAATCAGAACCGTTTTGTATAGCAAGACTCTTTATTGATCTGGGTTTTACAGCCTTGATGTCTACTTCAACCTACTGGATTTATGGGCAGTTCATGTCATTGCCAAGTCATTATTCATAGATAAAATCATACACATTTTCACTATATCAAAAGCTGAAATTTATTTCAAGGTTTTTATTGACTGTGAATCTAGGATTAATTAAAAAAGTATTTAATATCACTCTAAATATGCATTCTCTATTTAATTATCTCTTTAGAAACATTGCTGTTTCTAAATTATACTTCCAAATATAGTTCAGGATAAACTATAAAGGTAAGCCATGGGTTTCTTAAAGGTAGGTTAAGTAATTGATGATGATGATGATGATGATGTCTGGATGGCTTTTACCGTCTACCTACCTATCTGTTTTCCTGAGCAAACTCTGCCCGTGCACTCATTGCGCATTCCACATAGCTAGGCGGACCTATTGCTAAAGCTAGCGAGCTAGTCATGTGTTTTAAGGGAGTGGCTTTGCAAGGAGGCCTGAAGAGAGTAGTGTGAAGTTTTTGGTTGGATACTTTCAAGATCTAGCTTACTTTGGCTGGTTTCTCCAAATCGCCTTCCCTACCTTTAATTACATTTCAATGTATTGTACATCAACAATATCGTAGTTGCAGTGATTGTATTTACCTTTCTATGATGCAGAGTAACAAACCTACATGGATACATCAGGATACACCAAGAGGACTTTGGTATCTTGATGAGTCGTTTACCCTGATCGGTACTCCTCAGAATCAAATAAAAACGCTGACATTTAAATGTCAACCCATTGCACTACTCCAAGTAGTCGTAATACTCAGAAGATACTGACACTAAATCAATATTCATGGTCCAACCTTATAATACCATTGCGATGAACATAAATTGATGGGCGATGGAATTTAAATAACGTTTATTTGCACTTTAATTTGCATTAAACAGTAATAAACACAGTGTTTCAGCTGGTTTGTGGTGCTGACCCTGGGCATTTGAAATACATTTTGTTATCAACTGTAGTGCCACCCTTTTGGGGATTTCATTGTGGCTTTTTGAGGTATCATTTTCTGTTTATGGGGTGTCAATTTCACAGAACATCTTGGTTGTAGAGATAGCGAGTTTACATTGGTCAAAACAGAGAATTTGACCAATGAAAACTTGCCACATTGTGTTCGCAGGGTATATTAATATATTTGCCCTGCATTTTACACTCAATTTGCCGGGATATCAGTACTGCTACCCTTCTTCAGTGACTGAGGTCTCATGTTAGCGGCGGTTCCCCCGGGCCGTCTGGGCTCACCTGACGTTGCAGGACTGGGTGTCCTTGTTGAGCTTGTGGAACCAGGACTGCTGGGCCTGGCGGCTCTCCCCTCCCGTGATGAGGCCATCCTTGTCCAGGTCCAGGCTCAGGAAGAGGGTGCGCGCCTGGTCTCTCTCCTTGGGGCTCAGCAGACGCACCATCGAGTTCTGGGGTGCCACAAGATTAAGAAGGTTTTAATATTCCTACTTGAACATGGCGGCGTCACTAAACTTTGTATTCGCCATCACTACTTCTGAAACATGGCTGTGGCTTAGTTTCACGTAGAGCTTATTACTTAAAAAAAAGAAAGAAGATAAACAGTGTTCTAGAATGTTCTAGAGCATTGATCTATGCTTGTCTGTGGGCGACAGGGAAAATATAATTCATACTATAAAACATTTTAAATTGGAAATTATCGTTAACAATATTACTGAATTAGTAACATTGTAATGCCCACAATATGGTTCAGACATAGACATACACACATCCTTTTCATTCTCGATTTGGTTCATCACATGCTAAGGGACAACGATATCAAATTGACCTCATGACTCACTCAAATGCTAATCTCATCGCCGTCGCACAATACACATTTCACGACATGCACACCCCATAAAGAACACCCGGTACCTCGGCGCGGAGCTTCCTCAGCACCGCCAGGGACTCGAAGTACAGGAAGTCCGACCACTCGATGTGGCCCTTCTTGTCCGGGTCCATGGCGGCGAACTGACCCAGCACCTCCTCCTCCTGCTCATCGGTCAGGTCCTTCTCAAACTGCTGCTTGGACATGAAGTGGCGGTACTGCAGCAGCTCGTCAGACACCAGGCACGACTCTGCAGCGCCGCGGCACAGAGACCTGGTTAGTGCCCCGGGGTTTATAGGGCCCCCCTAGTTGTGACATCACAAGTGGGTGCGGTCGTCCGGTTGGTGCGGTCGACGGGGGAAGCTGGTGGGTCAACCACTTGTGATGTCACAAAGAGGTGGATATTGAAATGGGTTGTAATGTTTCCTCAGCATCCCGCACGGTGGTGAAATAAGGTGTCTATTACACGTCTTTTCTTTTTCTTACAAAGACAGGTGTGATGTCAATACAATTCCATTTCAAAAATCCATGTACGATATGATGAACAGACTCCCTACCAGTGGGTACAGACCACTGGGTAGGTGGATCTCATTATCATGCATCTCTGGACACGCCCACTTGTGATGTGAAAAACGAGTAGACTTTGTAACGGCTTGTAATGGCTGATCAATGTCTGAAATCTGAAAATAGGGCCTCCTTAACATACTGTTCTTCTTACGAAGGCAAGAAAAGCAAACCAGAAGCCCATTGATTGTCCTACTATCCGGGCAGCAGTGTAATCTATAACATTGGCTACAGCCTCTTGGGTGACAAATGTATTCAGTGCTCATTGATTCAGATAACGACTACGTTACAGTTGTGCCTTCTAAGCAGTGCAAGATCCGCAAAATACTTCCCTGGGAAATTAATGAATCGTTTGGTGATCGACATAGTCAAGTCTTTTTCGAGAGGAACAGAGGTAAATGTGGCGCTTTCTAAAAAGGTACTTTTGAACATGAACCCCTTGATTCGAAAGCAAACGTCTGCATTGGAAAAGGGTTATGTTTCTTGAAGCTGAGGAAAGATGTCATCCGCTGCAATGGAGCGTATGATTCCCTCCTGCTAGCAAGCAGGTGGGTGCGGGCGTCTGACTTAGCCTCAGCAGCCAAGAGCGCTGGCAGCACCTGGCAGACAGGAAGTGTGTGTTATTGCCTGGCCCCCCCGCCAGCAGTCAGACTCTTAACTCACACCTGTCATTCAAATGAGTGCCTGGTGAACCAATCACAAGCTGAGCAGGAAATCACGCAAGGTGTGAATGTCTCTAAGTGGCATTTAGGAAGGCACATCATGCGTGCCTCATTAGAAACACAGTCGCTGGTGGTCGGCGATGCGGATGATTGTGCTGCGCAGAGTATTATGAAAACACATCCATCTCTGATTGCATTTCTCGCACGAGTTCAAACTGCTCAGTCCTGGCTTCGAAATATTTACCATTTAACAGACGCCCTTCATCCAAAGCAACTTGCAGTGCACTACACTGGTAATTCAGGAGCAGGTACGAGTTCGGTGCACACCTACCGGTAGACTGAGGACATTTGAACCCAGAAACCTTTGGCTGGGTCCAGACAATCTACCCACGGCACTGTCCTGCCTAAACAACCATGTGACATGTAGAGGGAGCCAGACTACAGCAAGTGAGCAACAATGGAGTCTATAGGAGCCTAATTGCATGCCAGCATAGTATTTCAAAGCATCAGAATGCTGAACAGTACACACAGATCTCTTCATGCAACGAAAGTTAAATCTGATCACTAGACTCAAGGTTGAACGTCTCTTTATTCACCTTTTGCAACCAATGCATCCTAGGTCTTACACACTTCACACACAGTCTCAACACAACACACATCAATGGACAGAGACTCAAACACAACACAAGACATCAATTGACAATTACTTTACAACCACACACACATAAAGAGGTCGCTGGACACTAGGAGATTAATGCCAGATTTCCCCGGGATCAATGAAGAAATCCAGATGTTTGGACTATGCTCATGCGCCATCACTGGACCCAACGTAACAGGTGTAAACATGTCAGGGTGGAGGGGGAGCGAGGTGGATGGTACTCACCAGGGATGATCTTGCATTGCTTGAAGGTCTCCACTAGGCTGTACATCTCCTCCTCCGTCAGCAGTAGGTTGACGTTATCCTGGGGACAGACAGACAGACAAGGGGGTAGGGATGGGTTAATAGGGAGCCATGTGAAAGCGGTGATTCCAAACTAGTGGGTCACACAAGAGTACCGCAAATTATTCAACAATTAATTGTTTGGTTTTTTTAAACAACGTTAATGGTATTTTGTGATCAAATACATCATTACTATGATATTTCTAGGCACACATAGTACCTAAGTAACCTAATATGGCTTGATTTGATATACGATTGGGTTTTTAAATGCCGTATTTTAGGTCAGCAGAGGGCCGCGACCACTTAAGTGCTGTTGCAGAGGGCCTCTAGTCGAAACGGGTTGTGAATCCCTGACAAGAAGGGCCGTACACACACCTCTCTCTCTCCTAGAGGAAGTGGCTTCAAAAAGGCCCGCAGGATGAGGACTTGTTTGCTTTAACGTTCAATAATTGAGCGTACTCTAATCTCCGGCAGGAAACCACTCATAGCGGATTAGGCACCGCCTTCGCCTTTGCCTTTCCACCAATTTCCCCGTTGCGTGTTGTCTGCCCAAGCCTGTTATGCTGCTTAAATGTGAGTTTCTATTGATGATTCTGTAATGGCTCACAATGGGAATTGAATTCTAATATTAGAGTGAGAGATGAGCGTTTGTTTTGCTCGGTTATCCTGCGTGTATTTATCTGTTTCAAAAGGCTGTCCTTATTATAGGGGAGAGTCTTAAGACAGTCACGAGACATTTGACGAACTGAGCAATTCATTAACTACTTATCTGACTAACTCGGTTGAATAACAACTGTTTGCACTAGAGACAAATCGTCTCTGTAGTTATTTATTTACCTATCCCCTTCATAGATCTCTCTTTTTTTGTTTTCAAGGATTACTTTACAAATGAGTGTTCCCAATAGATTGGTAGCAGCACCACTACTTTATCAAAGTCTCAATGGAGATTACTTAAATTGAAACTAAAGCTGACTTAGGGTCAGCCTACTGCTGGCTCCTCCTCTGTTCTGCAGAGAGAAAACCCCATTGGGTCTCATGATTAGGTTGATTTTGCCAGCGACTGGACAGACGACTCAGGCTTCCTCTCTGTAATTAACGACCTGACAGAACGCTGGCGCTCACGGAGCAGACAGTATCTTAGATAAGGGTCTGTGATGTGCGGTGCGGATGTTGTTGTTCAAGTTACAGGTGATCAATCTTTAGTCATCAGACATTTACACAATAACCCATCATACATTTACACATCACATCGCCGTATCGCCACATATCACAAGCGTGATTGGCTACCAAGTCGGAAGGTTGTGATCGGTCAGATCATCAACAGTCGACGTTTACTTGAACTACTCTGAAGCAGCCCAGCTGTCCCAATCGATCCCGATTCTACACCGCTGCTTTAACATGCTACAGCTGGCGCCCGAAGCTCAAGTGACGGAGCTTCATGTGGAGCGTCAGGAGGACGTTTGGAAACGGACGTGTTTAGTATTCCTAGTGCGGCTTCTCTGCACTTCATTTAGTTGTGTTTTTAGAAAGTTGCTCTGCAGCACTTGCGTCTCTGTTGTTGTTCCAGTATTGATTGTTTGCGCTCAGCTAGAATTGGCTCGGGTTGAAAACATCTTGTCGATGTGACGGGACTGGTGATGTGCTGTGTTAAAGCTACAGGGGATGTGAAGTGTTCTTGGTTTAAGGACAGGAACTGTACGATCTACAGTTAATTTTATCCAAAGTGACGTCGAGTGATTTGGTTTTCAGGACACCTCAAGCCAATCAGTGAGATACCTTAATTGCCCAAATCAAATTGAAACATGTAGCATCTGTGTTTGTGGGTACGCATGCATGCTCCTGCCTTCAGCTGTTGCACAGATGCAGAACCAATGCCTGATTATGTATTCAACCCCCAACAGGTCTTATGAAGATTGGCTCATTTATATTACATAAATGAGCACCCTGGCCGGAATTTCTTTCGTTCTTATTTTTGTTGTTGATTGCTGTTGTGGTTGCAGTTGTTCCAAAGATAATTGTATGTTATTAACAGCCAGCCATTTCCATATATTAAACCACATATATATATATATTACTATATATATATATATATACACGTATATATATAAATAATATATAAATATATTATTTATAAATATATGATTTATATATTTATATATTATATATTATATATATTTATATATTAAGATGTACTTGATACATTTCCCGTCTGGAAATAAAAGAGTTAATCGTATATTATTTCCTACTTGTTCTTTAAGAGGACCCTTTTATCCAAAGTGACGTCATTAAGGAGCATTTCAGTGGGTGCACACACCGCAGGGCTCCACCATGCCGTTGGTTGTCCACGGCGAGGGGAAACACACTCCACAATACACAATACCCTGCCCCGCACGCCGCGGTACACCGAGACGTCTTTGAATGCGCCGGATACGCCTCATTACCTCACACGACTCACACATTGCACTACAACGACTCAGGGCGAACGGCTTCCTGCTGTTGCTAGGAGACCATCGAGCATCCTTGAGAGGGCTCACATCTGTTGTAGTGTTCTTAGAACATGGCGAGAAGATCAGCCTGGCCCGGTGGCTCAACGCGCCGGCCCTGTACGAGATACGCCTTGTATGGCGACTGCGGGTTCGAGAGCAATTCCTGCGGTCCTATGCTGCATGTCATTCCCTCTCTCCTACAACCCACCTTTCTGTCTCTCTTTCAACCTCCTGTCCATGAAGCCACAAAGACCTTCACAATATATATATATATATATGTATATATATATATATATATATATATATATATATATATATATATAAGCTGAATACATGTCCAGATCTCATTTATAGTTAACCGCATTACAGCACCTGTAGTATGCCTTTAATCACAATGATGTATATATAAATGCAACCCCTGCTCCTTACAGGGACTATGTGTTGGATTTCTACATGCAGAAAGAACCCCCTGTGGGCTGATTTTGTCTTAAAAAAGGAAGAATGTGACGTCTCAACTCGGATAATGGCAAAACAGTACTTTTTAATTTGTATATTTGATGTGCATTATATCCATTCACGCCACTCCCATTGTCTGTTCATAACTTAAAAAAAATATGATTAGAATTAATATTAGTTTAGGAGTTATTGTCTCAACCCACGGAGCTCGCACACAGGATGCAGTTCACTAACCGGCCAAAGGGATCAGTAATGAGAAGAATTTGTGATTCTTACACAAAGACCCTTTATTAACATGTACCTTAAAAAAAAAAAACATGTAAAGGAATCTCTTTCGATAAAGCGGAAATGGCTTGATGATCACATACAGAACGTTTCTGCATCGTTTGGACTAAACAAAATGACACTACACAACTCCCTACTCATGGCATGCATCTTCAGAGAAGCGTAAACGTGTAACGGATTGCTAAACGACTAAAAAGTAAATCCCTGCGTAGTCCGTACACTTACCCAAACTACATTAAACACCACATGTGTTGGGAGAGCGGTGGAGGGCCACAGGGCAATGAAGGGGTTAAGCCATATGTGGCTGTGTCTGTGCTAAACCCGCCGCTCGCACGAACATAGAGCATCCTTTGTCTGTGTGCCAGCAGCACCCTCTCCCTCAGCCAAGTCCGTAGTGGGGGGGGGGGGGGGGGGGGGGGTGGCTACCCACGACCCACCACCCACTACCCGCTCTGAATCCCGCCTCACAGGCTGCAACAACATGTGCCGCTTACCGAGGACCTTGTTGTGTGAGAAACAGCGTTGAGAAGTACGTGTTCCCCTCAGTACGGCTAAGAATAGTAGACTGTGTTAGAATCGTGTTACCGCTGATCAGACCTCGTCTCTTTGTTGGTGTCTTTCTTTCTCTCTTTGGTTGGTTCTTTCTTTGAAAATACAGAATGCCATAAATATATGACCTTTGGGGGGAGGCTTTTATCGGCAGACCTTAGAATACCATGAGTGTATGTTCCTGGCATGTGAGGCCCCAGTGAGAATGGAACCCCTAACCCTGGCTGTGTTAATGCTATTCTTTGCTATTGAAGATATAATCTCTCTCTCTCTCTCTCCCTCTCTCTCTCTCTCTCTCTCTCTCTCTCTCTCTCTCTCTCTCTCTCTCTCTCTCTCTCTCTCTCTCTCTCTCTCTCTCTCTCTCTCTCTCTCTCCCTCCCTCCCTCTCTCTTGCTCTTGAGTGAGACCTTTCTATGTTTCTCCTCTCAGACTTCACAGTTAAAAAAATAACTGAGCCTCTCTCCCTCTGTGGCTGTCTCTCTCTCAGTGTCATTCTCTCTCTCTGTCTCTCTGTCTCTCTCCACGCAGGGTTGGCAGAGGATTTCAACACGTCATTCTGGGAACAGAGGGCGAGAGATCCTGGGTGTTTGTGGAGAAGTGAGAGAAGCTTGCCTGGTTCCTGTCACCAGAGACTCAGGATTGACAGCGCAGTCGAAATCCCCGATGAGCTTTAGAAACGCTGGTGGGAAGCGTCATGTCAAACATAAAATACATTTACCATTCCTACCATTTTAAATTTAAATGAAAGAACGGGATATTCACAGCCTTCTTTGTTTGCAGTTAAGTGTTGGTATACATATGTGATTCTGATTTAGTTCACTGCTTTTTGAGGCCTGTGGGGACACAAGCAATTCTGAGGCAAACCACAGTGTATTATCTGGTGGAGTTGTCATGAGTGCAGTTGTGTGTGTGTGTGTGTGTCCATATACCACAGTGTGTGCAGAACGTATCAAATGTAAAATGTGTGTGTGTGTGTGTGTGTGAGAGTGCATGTTTACACGCCTCCCCCTGCCTCCCCATGCATCCATGCATGTGTTTGCAGCACGAGGGGGGGGGGGGGGGGGGGGGGGGGGGGGTTGGAAGTTGCATGTGTGTCACCATATGGGTGACACACATGCATGCATTCACTAAACTCACGCCGGCAATGTAAACGTGCATTTTCCGTGCACCGTCGACGTGCATGCATGAAGCTACTCCCCTACAGCGATGCGGTGCATGCATGCATGTAGACGTGTGTGGCAGCAGATGGCTGCACCAAGTAGTAGCTGTGGCCATCTGTTTGCTAGTCTCAGACAGAAGAGACTAACATGTAGTTCCTCTAACGGCCTGTAGGTGGTTCACATTTGAGACAAACATGCAGTTCCTTAACGGCCGCCATTCTAAGTCAACGTTATTTCTTGTAATACGGAGCCAATGCATTCTTTTGTTCATTGGGTTAGGATCTCAGTGGCTTGTTGATTTTCACATGAAGTATTTTGTGAGGCCCTGATTGACAATTATGTCTCATTCAAAAGTTATTAAAGATGAAATTAATTTTGGGCACAGACTGGTGCCAGGCAGCCATTCAAGTCCCACCCTAAACGTTGTGCCAAATGTGGATTGATTCCGTTGAATCTCTCTTCAAATTACAAATTGAAAGTAGTTGTGAGGTTGACGACGCAGAGAGAAATGTTGTTCTCTGTCTAAACGGGCGGGAATGGTTGTACGAGAGATGTAGACAACAATTGTCTAAACCACCGTAGAAGGTGGTGGAAGCTATTCAGTGTAGATTGGTGAGAGATATGTTTTCGTCTAGACTGAATCCCTCACAGAAGCGTGCTAAGCTCAGACGTCACCGGTGCTGTGCCTACTTATCTGCCTTGCCTGGACCTCGCATTTCTATTATTAAACGCGATGTCAACCAATACACGACACGTCACTTTGTCTCTCTATTCTCGTTGAGATTGTGCAAACCATGTTTGCGCTACAAATCGGACAGTGCACGATTTATTTTTGCGTGGGCATATCAAGCGGGGGGGGGGGGGGGGGGGGGGGGGGGGGGGGGGGGATCTCTCTCGTGAACCGCCCTTACGTGTCCAAATGGCTGAGACGGCTGCTATGAGCGTTATGCCGTTCATGTACACGGTTGCCCGAAACGAGATGCTTCTCTGGCGCAAACAGGGCCCACGGTGCTACGGTGCTCTTACGCAGTAGTAGCAGCTCCAGCCGGTGATGGTGTGGGCGGAGTCACGCATCTCCTGCAGGGCCTCGGCCCGCAGGTAGCCCAGCTCGCGCAGGCAGCCGTCGTGGAAGACGCGCGTGCAGATCCTGCAGGGGTACAGGTCGTCCGCCGTCCACACCTCGCACACGTCACACATCTCGTCGTTGGACGGCTGTGGAGAGAGAGAGAGAGAGAGAGAGAGAGAGAGTTACAGAAATAGAGAGGGTGAGAGAGAATAGAGAGAGAGAGAGAGTTACAGAAATAGAGAGGGTGTGAGAGAATAGAGAGAGAGAGAGAGTTACAGAAATAGAGAGGGTGAGAGAGAATAGAGAGAGAGAGAGTTACAGAAATAGAGAGGGTGAGAGAGAATAGAGAGAGGGAGAGTGAGAGGGAGAGGGAGAGGGAGAGATTAAAGAGGTACTGTGCTGACATATACACATTGCAGGGGTGATGAAGGCTGGGGGGAGGAGGAGGAAGAGGAGGTGCGGGAAGAGGAGGAGAAGGAAGAAGAGATTACAGAGGAACTCTATATTTTAAAAGTACATTGAGAGGTTTAAAGGCTGGGGAGAGAGGAGGAAGAGGAGGTGTTGGTGGGGTAGGTGGGGAAGGAGGGGGAGGAGAAGATGCGGGAGGAGGATGGTGGGGGGGATAAGCAGTAAAACAGGTTATAAAAGTGGTGAATCAAATGGTTGCTTTGCCATTGATTCGTATAAATTAACTGTGCCGTCTCTTTTTCTAGTGAATCAGTGAGACATACATGTAATATAGTTTTTACCCTTTACTAGGAAATACTTCTCTCGGCGGCTCTCCTTTAGTTAATTGGTTCGTGTCAAAAGGTAACAAGTGTATTAACACTTGTTCATTTGTTTACGTTCATTTGTACACAGATTTGTCTGCTAATTAAAACTAAATGAACCTACGTAAGTTGCTTACACCACAGGAATGCATCAAACCAAACATTAACAACAGAGAGCCAACAGTAATTAACTTGATGACAAATATATTGTAATTGTACTTCTTCTTGGTTACAACTTTATGTTGATAGCTATCCAACTCAGTGTATTAGGACTGCAAGACAAACAGCCTGAGTGAGTGTCCCTGGGGATTGCAGTTCAGAGTGGCTGTAAATTAGTGAGGTCTTAGTCAGCTTTACACCTCAATGTAGTAGAACTGCAGGACATACTGCCTAGAGAGGGGTTTCACTGGGGATGCAGTTCCAAGTGAATTAGCAGTAAGTTAGTCACTGAGAGAGTCACTGAGATTTGTAGTTCAGAGAGAACTAGTGGTAACTGTAAACTAAAAACGGTGAAATGTAATTCCCAACAATAAGATCAAAAACAACAAATGCTCATTAGCACAGATTGCAACATAACCCCTCCTTTGTCGTTGTGCTGTTGCGTCATTAAAAATAGACGCCAAGAGTGGTCTAGGGTGTCTATCTCTGCCGAGGCGCGAACAATGGCACCGTCTGTTTACCTGTGAACCCAGGGGCCCCTCTGGAGCCAGCCAACCGCCCACTGCAGCAGCTACCGCTAACAGCTACTAGCTACAACTCCTAACTAATGTGACCAACAAAGGTTGTCAATTTGGGAAAACTACGTCAATTGTCCACCTTCTCCGCAATTCTATTGCGTTAACAGCGTTGAGGTTGCAGACTGCGATTTCTTTCCCCAACATGCATGTGAAGCAGTACGTCCTTACATCAGAAAATAGCCAAGCCTGATGGCGACCCTTTAGCACTCAGAGAGCCCTCATGGACCACTCGTGGCGGGCATGGAAGTGCTCTGTCTCCAGTGAGAGAGGCTGTTGTCTCCACCTTCTCCTCCTCCTTCCTTCATGGTGTGCGTTTAGCAAAATCCTCTCAGAGCCTCTCGAAAGCACTACCGCTAACACGCTATGCTGTCACGCACACACCTCATTCCAACCATTGTTCCAACCACTGTTACCATGGTGATTCTTCTGACATCTCTCAGATGTCTTTTTAACCTCAAGCGTGAAGAGGCTCTGAGTGTGTTTTCGGTGTGCGTTGTCAAAAATGTCTTAAACTGCTCATGCAGCATTAAATGTTGCGTTACCACCCGAAAGGCAAACATAATTACATCGAATAGAGAGAAGAAAGAGAAGAATAAGACATTATACAAATATATCTTTTTAGTGTATTGCAATCACAGGAAAACCTGCTCTCTCACATGCTCTCTCTGGTTCCAACTCCACCCTACCTGCTCTCTCTAGCTCCATGTTCAGCCTACCTGCTCTCTCTAGCTCCTCATCCACCCTACCTGCTCTCTTTAGCTCCATCTTCAGCCTACCTGCTCTCTCTAGCTCCTCATCCACCCTACCTGCTCTCTTTAGCTCCATCTTCAGCCTACCTGCTCTCTCTAGCTCTTCCTCCACCCTACCTGCTCTCTTTAGCTCCATCTTCAGCCTACCTGCTCTCTCTAGCTCCTCATCCACCCTACCTGCTCTCTTTAGCTCCATCTTCAGCCTACCTGCTCTCTCTAGCTCTTCCTCCACCCTACCTGCTCTCTCTAGCTCCATCTTCAGCCTACCTGCTCTCTCTAGCTCCTCCTCCACCCTACCTGCTCTCTTTAGCTCCATCTTCAGCCTACCTGCTCTCTTTAGCTCCATCTTCAGCCTACCTGCTCTCTCTAGCTCAATCTCCACCCTATCTGCTCTCTCTAGCTCCATCTTCCTGTCTGGCCCAGCTCCACCACCACCTACACCCTCCCTGCTCTCTCTATCTCCACCTCTACCCTCCCTGCTCTCTCTATCTCCACCTCTACCCTCCCTACTCTCTCAGGCCCAGTTCCACTACCACCTACGGCCCACCTTCTCTATCTCTGACCCAGCTCCACCCTACCTTCTCTCAGTAACTTACCTCAGCACTACCAGCTCTCTCTAGCTCCACCTCCCCCCTACCAGCTCTCTCTGGCCAGCTCCATCACCGCCTACACCTTACCTGGTCTCTCTTGCCTAGCTCCACCTCCAAGGCCTGGTCATCGTTGGCGTCCCTCTTGGGTCGTATGAACGCAGGCGGAGTCAGCTGGTGGCTCTTCTGCATGTCCTCAGGCTCCACCCCCTTCCCGTCCCTCATCCGAGACCACGCCTCCTTATTCACGTTGCACTCGTCCCTGGTGGGAGGAGGGGCCGCGTCGGCCTCCTGCTCCCCCCCCTCTTCACTCTCGTTGGCCGGCGCGTCGGTAGCCTCGCCCACATTGTCATCCGCTTGATCCTGATTGGCCGGAGGCGCGTTCACCTTCATGCCCTGCTGGAAGGCTGAGACGACGGCGGTGCACTTCTGCACCTTCTCCACCTGCTGCTTCTTAGACATCAGCACTCCCATGGCTGGAGGGAGGGAGAGAGGGAGAGAGGGAGAGAGAGAGAGAGAGAGAGAGAGAGAGAGAGTCAGTATGTATGGATATATAGAACAAATATAGTTAAATGTTAGATACATAGGAGTACATTTCCATGCGCTAATGTTATTGGCTTCCAGACCCTTCTTTATGAGTTAATATATCGTTTGTTGTTAAACAAAATATACTTCTCCAGTGTCAGGGTCATCATTACCAGTACTGATATTCTGCTCAGATCCCGGTCATAAATCTGATCTGCATCGTCCACCAATTTCAGCTCTTCTAACACGTTAAACACGCCACTATAAACACTGTCTTTATGACCTGAATGAGCCATTTTATCCTCCAAGGACACGGGAATAGACAACTCTCTCTCCTTCTCTCTCTTCTTCTTTATCTATCCCTCTCCTTTATCTCCCGTCTTCTCTATCTGCCCCCTGCCTTTCTCTCTCTATCCCCATCTATCCCCATTTCCCTCAAGGGCCTCTGCACAATATAGTTAGTGTGTGAGTGAGCGAGTGTGCGTGCATGTGTGTGTGGATGTGTGTGTGTGTGTATACAGTATGTGCATATGTGCTCATGCGCTATTGACCAAACGTGAGGTGATGAGCCCCTGCCTCTTGTCACCAGAAACCTTGTGAGCCCCTGACATTAGAAACACACTGGTGGTACACCGGACCCTTCACATCCCAGCAGCCCACCGCTCCTCTCTGATCAGCCTGCAGTTATGGGCCAGAGAAGGTTAGCTTTAGTCCAGTTTGAAACCCGTTGGTCATTGGCGCTCACGCTGGAAGCGACCGCAGCTTCTCGTGCACATGTTGTTGACCTGTGTTAAGCCTCAGTGTTAGTTTTAGTATTTTTCTGGAATATGGGTTATTTGTCAGGGGCGAGATTCTAAAGTATTAACTAAAAGTAAACTAAACAAAAGTGTTGACTAAAACTGATAGATCCACCCAAAAATACTAGGCTATGAAATACATTGAAAAATACCAAAACTAAAGACATTTTCTCCATCATTTTACTTTATTTTACTTTTTGTAAAGACACAATACCGTTTCAGCTGGTTATTTTTTTAGTGCAAAGCCTTGGTTTAATTGTTATTACAGTAACAAAGGAAAAATGTGCACACCTAGTTCTTCATTAATGATAATAACACTGACCCGTATATGTAGTAAAATAAGATGTACATTGTTAATCCCAGATGGGGATTATAAATCGTGGTCAAATCATTTGTCAGATGTTTCAAGACAAATTCTTGTTTGGGAAATAAAACTATTGTGATTATGAAGAGCTTAGCTGATAAAAGCATCGCACACGTTTGACTGGGGTGAATTATTTTGCACAATACAGACACACATTATTTAAAAAATATTATATGGATCGTGTAACCAAGGCAATGCTAAGTACGAGCTAACAAGAAAATTAATCAACAGACTTCAGCATAACATCAATGATGATGGAATAAACTAGATTTATTTTGTTTGGAGTTCGGGTTAGCAAATCATGGAGCTAATGATGTGATACTGACCCAAGATGGATGGTTATGGATACGTTGTTACCTGATTCCAACACCTGGACCTGCTATGTGTGATGGCTGTGGTGCATTAGAGGTAGAAAATATACTTTACTCATCTATATAATATATAGTTTCCATAATGTAGCAAATCAACGTCAATAATGTCTAACGCAACGGTCGACAATGTATTAATTTCTGTTTGCATTCACATTTCTGCTATTCTTATTGTGTATATACTTTGGACATATTTTCTCTAGATCTTTTGGTCAATTTATTCTTCATTTAATTGTTATGTCTTGCTCTCGTTCTAGTATGTGTATTTCAACAAATACACATAGTAGCAAGAAATTTGCTTGAGGTGTAGAAACTCTTCAAATGATATATCACCAATCATCATCAATCATCAATCATCAATAAGTAAATAAGAGGATTTTAATGATCCGCCATTTTGTTCCTCTTCTTCCTAGAAAGCAGAGACTAAAACATGGCAACACCCCATCTGGATTCATCTCAAGTCTTTTGCCTTCTCATGTTCTCGCCAGACTATCCATGGACCTCCACCACCTTCTCCTCCTTCTCCAAAATCAATTTCTAATCAATTTCCACCTGGGGGAGTAGTGGGGATCAAGGGGAGGGTCTAAGGGTCATTAAGGAGATCCAGGTCAACAGACGTGTCAAAAGTCGTTCCCTCCAGGAACCAGTCCTGGAGATTCGGTTCCACTGTTTACTGCTCTCTCTCTGAAGCCCTTTTGTCAACGATACCAGTTCATCTCTATTCTTATCAGACTAAAGAGCCCTTTGAAGGTCTCTCTCTCTCTCTCTCTCTCTCTCTCTCTCTCTCTCTCTCTCTCTCTCTCTCTCTCTCTTCAAAGTTCATCTGAGAAGCCAAGGTTGTTTTCTCCCCTCTCTGTGCTGACTTCACTTCAAGTAGCTTTCTAACAATTGTGGTTTTCCACCAGACTGAGTGGTCCTTGTACCTTGACGTACAATCCAATGTAAGGCGTGTTTGTTTTCTGCACTGCAAGAATTAGGGAGGAAAAAAGTAATGCAATCTGTCTGTTACATAACTATCCCACCAACAACAATCATTTGTCTAATTAGTGATTTTAATGAGTCATGAATTATTTATCTGACATCAAACTCCTGCGTCTAGTACTTTCCACTAGGGAAATATTCAGATTGGATTTGAATTCCAAACACATAAAACCACCCCACTTTGTGATAATGATAAGAGTTTAGGTGTGTGTATGACCATGTGACAAGCTTATTTGTTACACGGTTTTCACATAAAATGTAAGAGCGATTCTCACAAAAAAAGACCTAAGAATGATGTTCAAACTCACATTGTTCCCAAGGCATGATGTAGACCTTAAGCTGATACCCTTCAAAAAACCATTATACATCCACTTATATATACTGCACCACCCGTTTACAAACCATTGTTATATATCCATGTCACTGCACCACCCATTTTCAAACGCTGGTGATTTAGCTTCATTTTATGTCATGTTTGAGAA
>JACYXH010000522.1:1780000-1795000 GCA_026745465.1 Lota lota
GTCTATTTCCTCCAAGCTAAACTAATCTAGGACATGTTGAAATAGAAACCTTTCCAGCCTGTCGTCTAAGTGAGCGGGTCGCCAGAGTTAGGAAGGAGACAGGTGGAGGTAGGAAGGAGACCGGTGGAGGTGGGCAGGGGACAGGTGGAGGTAGGAAGGAGACAGGTGGAGGTAGGAAGGAGACCGGTGGAGGTGGGCAGGGGACAGGTGGAGGTAGGAAGGAGACAGGTGGAGGTAGGAAGGAGACCGGTGGAGGTGGGCAGGTGACAGGTGGAGGTGGAGGTAGGAAGGAGACCGGTGGAGGTAGGAAGGAGACCAGTGGAGGGGGGCAGGTGACAGGTGGAGGTAGGATGGAGACAGGTGGAGGTGGGCACATGACCGGTGGAGACAGGCGGAGTCCAGGGCATGATCTGGTATCTGCACCTCTATCTCCAGCGTGTCATCCAAGCAGAGAGCTACCAGCAACCAGTGTGTCTGGTTCCAGGAAGGCGCAGAAGGAGGACCTTGTCTTTTCGAGGTTAACTTGTGAATTCTATTAAGGCCATCATGTTTGGTTCTTTCGTCCTGGCCTCTGGTGGAAAATCAAAATCTGACACAAATGGGTTAGTGCCCCTGTTTAGAAGCCTCACTTCATAACAGAGTGGAGAAACCTGGCACTGGGCTGGCCCACACACCAGACACCAACAAAGCAATCGGAATCCGAATCACACATTGCCAGATGCCAAAGAACCAATCAGAATCACATTTTACATGATGCTAGACAATAACAAAGCAATAAGAGACTACACAGTACACAATGTCAGATGCCAACGAACCCAGCAAAACACATAACAAAACATGCCAAAGCCAACCAGAAGCTAGAAGGAGAGTGTTTTGCCCTGTCCCAGCCTAGCCTAGTTCAATCTGCAAGCCATCAACCACAGGATGAAGGAGAACGTATTTCCCTAGCCTAACAGAGCCTAGCCTAGCACCGCCTACCTCCAGCTAGCTATCAACCAGAGGATGGAGAGTGCATTTCCCTAGCCTGCCCTAGCCCTATCCTAGTTCTATCTGCTAGCTATCAACAGAAGATAAAGGAGAGTATATCTCCCCGGCCTAGCCCAGCTCCAGATGTTAGTTATCAACCAGAGAATGAAAGCAAGTGTATTTCCCTAGCATAGCATAGCTCCAAATGCTAGCTATCAACCAGAGGACAGAGATTGTATTTCCGTAGCCTAGCCTAGTGGTGCTATAGCTCCAGATGCTAGCTATCAACCAGTGGACGGAGGAGATTGTATTTCCCTAGCTAGCCTAGATCCGCTATCAACATGAGGACGGAGCAGCTTTTGTTCGCAGGGGACTCTAGAGGGCATTAGAACAGGTTTCATAAATAAACCTTGGGATGGTGAACCCTCTATGCGAGGAATGGACCAGTATTTCACATAGGCGTCATGGGCATAGCCCGTGTTTATCCGAGGGTTTCCTGAATAAGTAGATGCCTTTTGTCCCTTTGTGTCCATTGTGCTAGAGCAGGGGGGGGGGGGGGGGGTTTCTCTGTTTTTCTCTGTTTTTCTAAGGATTTTATGGATTTCTGTAATGATTGTAATAGTTTCTGTAACGGTTTTGAAGCTGAATCGCAAATTTGCCATCTGCCAAATTGGTCTGCGTGTGCGTGCCTCTGTTAGTCAGTGCGAAGTGGGAGCATCTCACGTGCTCCTCTGTTCGGACCTGTCTCAGACAGTCTATGTGGTTGAGATGAGCGTAAATGATTTAGAGACCCCTGGTTAAATCAAGATATGGTTGCAGGTCAGGGAACGCCCACGCCCACACTTCAGAGCACAGCATGTCACATATGGAAAAGAAAATGCTCTGTTATCGACCGCACTGCAATGCAATGCCTCCTGATACTGCACGCTACTGCTCTTTCTGAACCAAAGACACACCTTGGGTGTGTGGTTTGTGAAGTGAAGTAAACATTTTAGAATAGGACCAATGACTTTTCTTTTTTCGAAACAGCAATAATAACAATACAACTTGACAATCCGAGTGCTTTTAAAAACCTGTAGTTCTCCAGACATCTACAAGAATAAAAGACAAATGTCCGAATAGAACCACATAAAACATTCTAGCATTTATAATGGTAACACAACTGTAACATGATCATTGGTTGTTATTCAATTACGTTTTGGGGGATTTTCTCATAATTTTATGAATTCCACGCATTCCTAAAGAGGAGAGAGGCAGGGGGGAGGGAGGGAGCGAACGAGAGTGGTAGAGAGGGCTAGAGAGAGAGAGAGCGAGAGAGCGGGGTGTGGAAAAGTGAAATAGGTATGACTTACAGCATCTTTGATGTTTCTAGCTTAGTGTTGAAAAGGCAGGAAACAGGAAGTGATACTTCACTCTCAATACACGTTACTAAGGAGTACAATACAGTAATATGGTTTCGTACAACCCAACAACCGTGTAGTACTACAGCACTACAGTGTTGTAGTGCAGTATCGGGTGTAGTATTACAGTACAATGGTGTAGTACTACAGTATCAGAAGTAGCACTACGCTATAGTACTGTATTGTTTTACTGTATCGGGTGTAGTACCATAGTACTATGGGGATGTACTATAGTATCGGATGTAGTACTACACCATAGTACTGTATTACTACAGCATTGGGTGTAGTTCTACAGTACTATGGTGATGTACAACAGTACTATTGTGTAGTACTACAGTATCAGATTGTGAGTAGACAGACACCTTGAAACGTATTAGTATTCAGTCCTCGGCCAGCTGTCACCTCAGGAAGTTATTGGTACCAACATGGGGTGGGACCATGCCTCCACGGTTGAGATAAGTCCACTCTAAAGGTCAGGCCGGTATGAGAAAATAAGCTTGAAGAGGTTTCAGTGAGGATCCCCAGGACTCCCATTTTATCTAGATCTAGATCAGAGGTGATGGTATATCTACCATGCCTGATCGTGTGAGTTTGAAGAGCTAAAATCGAGCGTTCACTTTTCGGTCAAAGATGATACATGTATAGTGATACAGTTATAGTTAAGTATCAGGCTGTCTGCATTTCATTGGTTGTCCTACCACATTCGGTTGTGCGTGTGTCTGTGTCAAACAGTGTGTGTGTGTGTGTGTGTGTGTGTGTGTGTGTGTGTGTGTGTGTGTGTGGTTGTCTAGGTAGGTTAAGGTGAGGTTGTCCTCTGCTGCAGTCTGTTCAGTCGGTGTGTATTTGTGTGGTTATGAATGGACTGCATTTGTATACCGCTTTTCTGACCTGTGGCCAGTGCTTTACAATTAGTGGCTCACATTCACCCATTCATGCACACATTCACACACCGACGGCCGTGCAAACCATGCAAGGCAACAGCCAGCTGGTCGGGAGCAGTAAGGGTTAGATGTTTTGCTCAGGGACCCCTCGACACTCAGCTAAGACGAGCCAGGAATTGAACAAGCAACCTTACGGTTGACAGACGACTTGTTCTACCTCCTCAGCCACTGCCAACCCCTGTTGTCATGTATTTGGTGTGTAGCTGTTGTGTGTAGTCAACATTGTGTAGTTGTCGTGCGGCTGTGGTGTAGTTGTTGTGTAGTTGTGTCAGTGTGAGTCTCTTCCCAGGGCCGATGGAGGTCACATGGTATGGTTTGGAATCGTTAACCAGCCTACCCTTTCAGTCCCTTGTTTCAGGAGAGAGAGGGGGAGGGAGGGAGGGAGCGGGGGAGGGAGGGTGGGAGAGAAAGGAAGGGGAGAGAGAGAGAGAGAGAGAGAGAGAGAGAGAGAGAGAGAGAGAGAGAGAGAGAGAGAGAGAGAGAGAGAGAGAGAGAGAGAGAGAGAGAGGGAAAGTGGGTTTGGTGAACGGAAGTACCACAAAATGATGGCTCTTCATGGGAATTGGTCGCAGTTTAGCCAGAGAGACCGGCGAACCAGAGACTAGAGAAAAGAGACAAAGAGACAAGAGAACCAGATGCTAGAGGACTAATGGGCTATGGACCAGAGACCAGAGACCAGAGACTAGAAAATCATAAACTAGAGACCAGAGACTAGAGAACCAGATACTAGAGGACTAATGGACTATAGACCAGATAATAGAGACCAGAGACTAAATAACCAGAGACTAGAGACCAGAGACTAGAGAACCAGATATTAGAGACTATAGACCAGTGACTATAGACTAGAGACCAGAGACTAAAGAACCAGATATTAGAGACAAGAGAACCAGAGACTATAGACCAGTGACTATAGACTAGAGACCTGAGACTAGAGACCAGAGACAAGAGAACCAGAGACTATAGACTAGAGACTAAAGAACCAGAGATTAGAGACCAAAGACTAAAAACCCAGAGATTAGAGACTAGAGACAAGAGAACCAGAGACTAAAGAACCAGAGATTAGAGACTAAAGAACCAGATATTAAAGACTAGAGACAAGAGAACCAGAGACTATGGACCAGAGACTAGAGACCAGAGACAAGAGAACCAGAGACTATAGACTAGAGAACCAGAGACCAGAGACAAGAGAACCAGAGACTATAGACTAGAGAACCAGAGACTAGAGACTAGAGACTAGAGACTAGAAACTAGAGACTAGAGACTAGAGACCAGAGACCAGAGACCAGAGACCAGAGACCAGAGACCATAGACCATAGACTAGAGACTAGAGACCAGAGACTAGAGACAAGAGAACCAGAGAACCAGAGACTAGAGAACCAGAGATTAGAGACAAAATAACCAGAGACTATAGAACAGATTAGAGACTAGAGACTAGAGAGCCAGAGACTATAAACCAGAGATAGAGACTAAAGAGGCAGAGAAGTGGAAATCATTTTACGAACAACATCACAAAGGTCTCTGCAACAGCAAGCCAACACATAATTAGGGGACATCAGCCAAATACACACACACACTCACACACACAAACATAGAATCAAACACTCACACACACATGCAAACACAAGCACACACAAACACACACACACACACACACACATCACACACACATGCATGCATACATGCACACATGCACACAAACTAACACATGCATGAAAACACACACACACAAACATGCACGTATACAAACAATCCAGCACAGGCATAGAAATACACACATGCCACACATGGTACGCTCTCTTTCTCTCATATCAGCAGACGTAACAAACAGCAGGACTATTTAATGATTTGGTTATATCGTCTGGCCAGCATCCTCTTTATCACTTCGGAGAGGAATATTCTGCCGGGGCTAGACAACGACGCCATAACATAAAGACAAGTGTCCTCCACCGCCCTATCGCTCATCCTGGGATTTCCGCACGGAAGGAACAACTCTAAAGTAACCTGCACAGAGAGAGGGAGAGAGAGAGAGAGAGAGAGAGAGAGAGAGAGAGAGAGAGAGAGAGAGAGAGAGAGAGAGAGAGAGAGAGAGAGGGGGGATGTATTTTCCCAAGCACTGAAAAGATCGGTGGAAAACTAGCTGGAGGTCGTCCCATTGGCATTCAGGCTACGCTCGGCGGAGTCTTTGCCAGCGATACTTGTAGAGATAGACAAAAACTAGCGAACAAATGGCAGGACGAAAGAAAGAAAGAAGAAAGACAGGGAGCCGTAGAGGAGCCGTCCGAGGCTGAGGAGACGGACCAAGGTTACGTCTGGGTGCGGGAAGCGTGAAGAAAAAAGATCATAGCCTACATTTAAATCGGACTGAGAGTGAGACATGATGCATGACTTGCTGGGTTCTGTAACGCAACACACAGCCTGAGACGGGGTTCGACACCTAAACTCTGGCGTTCCTTTTTTTTCTACATCTTTTCACCAAAAACTAGAGCGAAGACACAGCAAACTGTGTTTTCAAGATAGCCATTCATATTAGGTCATTCATCTTTTTTGTATATTGCAAAAGTATTACAATAATTATGCGATGCCACAAAAACAACAACATACAACTGTGTTTGTTCTCATCGCCAAATCCCCAAATAAAAATCGTACTTTTAATGGTCACCAGAACATGACTTCATATGTTGTGTCATTAAAAGCGAGTAGTTAAGAGTTCCAAAGGGGCGCGCATCTACGCCCATTCGGCAGTGACCTCAATCATACCATCGTAGCCTAGATCACACACACACACACACACACACACACACACACACACACACACACACACACACACACACACACACACACACACATGCATTGATAGCCACAAATGATAATCTCCCTGGTTAAGTCAAGGGTGGACCAAAAACTGTCTAGTCACCACACCGCATGCACCATACAAGTAAATTCTACATCCAAGATCCCACATTCTACCTCAACACAGCTCCCAATTGGCTGCGCAACAGCATTGTGCAGCAGCAGTGCGTGCAGGAACGCGTGCGGGGTGTAATCACCTGTATAGTGGTGGTGTAGTAGTAGTTCTCCCGGTGTCTTCACGGCTCTCACACCCGCGTGCACAGCATCGCAACACTTCCTTGAATGAAGTCCGTGCGCCTCTTGCACTCCGGTCCAACTGCACAGATGGCAGTTTGGTCTAAAAGCTCTTCAGAGCTCAAGATTTACACGAGGGAAATCTCCTGCGTTTCTCCAGCTCCGTGCAAGACGCTAGTAGTTAGGTGTTTGGACAGTTCCAGTGCTGAAATCTTTCTTCCGTCGTCCGGTTCTGCTCCGTGAACGGGTGGATGCACCCGATCTTGCAGCTGTAGCAGGCAGAAAACTCTGGAAAGCTCCTGAAAGCTGGATTCACAGTTGTGCGTACTGCGGTTCCTGGTCACAGATTGCTCACACTATTGTGTCACCGCCGTGAGTCAATCGCGATTATTGAGCTTCAGAAGTTGTGTGGCTACTCGATGTTACACGGAAGCCTCTTGATTGGTTCGTCCTGGCTTCTCCTAAAAGCGACGTGAGTGAAATACTTGTTCAACAACCAATACGTTTACAGTGACGTCACCATACGCCACTCGGTCGATTTGCAAGAGAACCAATTCACATGTGAAAAGCTTCTTGAATGGCGTGAACTGAGGTCGTTTTTAGGGCAATTAACAAAAAACAAACAAAGGGGAATTGTAAATATAAGATCAAACCAAAAAGGCCTTATTCTTACTATTTTGGGAATATTTTCCAGCTCGTTCTTTTGAAGATTATATAAAACAATGAGGAAGAAATCAGCAATCAATGTGTGAACAAATTATCACGCACTTAGAGGCTACAAAGGGCTTTCAGCCTCGTTCATAATGATTCACGCGTAGCCTAGACACACACACACACACACACACACACACACACACACACACACACACACACACACACACACACACAACAAGCCAATCAACATCAAGGCAATGACATAATATGTCATAACATGATTTGTAGGCCTAGAAATACTGGACCTATATACAATTTATTGAGCTAATCACCATTTTTCAAATTTATAATTAAAGAAATCAAATTACTAAGACATAACATAAAGCATTCATTCTCCCACGTAGAATAAAAACGGGCCGTATATTCCACCCAAATACTTTATCTCGCATCTGTCTTTAAGTGTTTTTTTTAATGCTTAACTTGGTTTAGACTAAACTTTTCAATCATTTGCGTGCGCAGTGAAAGAAAAATAAAAGCACATTTGTCAGTGGACCAATATAATGTTAATCAGTTCCAGCTAAATAGCAAAAGCAATTAGCCACTTAGTTCATTTTTGCCACAGCGTGCATTTTAAACTTGCTCTAGACCTAAGAGCAAAAAGCACACAGACATTTAAATAAGCTGATTCTATAAGGAAAATGTATGTAGGTTAGGTAAACAACAACGCAATATGAGAATATAGCAGGGTTTATAGTCTGTGAACAATGATTAAGATAAGTTATGGCAAGAAATGTTAAGATGTTAAAATGAAGGTGAGAATAGGTGTGATGTGATAATATCAAACTATTTTTGGGAGACAAACTTATTGAGATATAGTTAGATATATACACACATATATATAGTAAGTCAATATGTGTATGGTCCATGAATAATATTTAGAATGTCAATATTTATATGGACCATGAATAAAATGAAAATGGAAGCCATACATCATAAATGAGCTTCTAACTGCCTAGTGAGTCCTTCTGCTACACTCTTCTGCATGGGTCACATGGTCATTTATATCAGTGGTTCTCAGACAATTTGTACTAATGTACCCCCACTCAGATATTTGTTTCAGTGAAATACACATTTGACCTTGCCTGACATCGCCAGACTAATTCGCAAATGCGTATTAGTCCGAAACCTCTCACTTCATTTTCGATTATCAAAGAGGATGGGATAAAATAAAAAATACAAGTATTTTTGGGAGACAAACCTACATATTCAGTTATTGAGATATATTTAGATAGATATTCACATATATAGTATGCCAATATGTGTATGGTCCATTAATAATATTTAGTATGTGAATATGTGTATGGTCCATTAATAATATTTAGTATGTGAATATGTGTATGGTCCATTAATAATATTTAGTATGTGAATATGTGTATGGTCCATTAATAATATTTAGTATGTGAATATGCGTATGGTCCATTAATAATATTTAGTATGTGAATATGTGTATGGTCCATGTATTGAGCGCCTGCTCCCGGATGGTGAAAATGGAAGCCATACATCATAAATGAGCTTCTAACTGCCTAGTGAGTCCTTCTGCTGGTCTTCTGCTTGGGTCACATCGTCATCTATATCAGTGGTTCTCAGACAATTTGTACTAATGTACCCCCATCAGATATTTGTTTAAGCGAAATACACCTTTTACCTGGCCTGACATCGCCAGACTAATTCGCAAATCCGTATTAGTCCGGAACCTCTCACTTCATTTTCGGTTATCAAGGGGCGTTATCAACGGGTGCAGACCAACATGCCTCTGGATGCCATTGGGTAGACTTAACAACCAATCAGAGCAATGAAACGTGTGACACATGAACCATTTATGGTTCATGTTTTATTTACCAGAGCAAACAAAACATGAGCTCGAAGATTCGTCTGGTTCCAAGGCTAGCTTTTACCAGCACAATATATTTTGGTGAGGGGAAAACGGAAAATGAATCTATGAGCATATTAATTGGTGAAAACATAAACATTAAATAGGTGGTGCAAATACTTAGTTAGTCATTTGTAACATTCATTGGAAAGATTTAACAAAGATTTGTATGTAACTATTCCGGTTTTACTTCATTTCATTTAGGTGCTGTTCAGATTCAACCCATTTTATTATGGTGGAATGATCAAGTTGTTTATAACCAATTTATAAGACATTTTACCCCCTGCAGTCCTTCAAATTACCACTAAGGGTACACATTCCCTGACCTGGCCCCACCCTCATTCTGGATCTCCCCTTTATAACACATATAAGACATAGATATAATGCATACATAATAAACAATTTCCATACAATACAACCTGTGTTTAAAAAAAGGCATGGAGGAAAGTTTTGAAGCTAGCAAATAATGTAAATAGTATATGCCTCATTTTCCCCTCCGGGAATAATAATCTGTCTGTGTGTCCGTCTGTCTCTCTGGTCTCTAGTCTATCTAAAGTATCCATCATTCAATGAATAGCTATAGACATATTTGAAGATGGAAAGTTGCTATATCGTCAGATGACATGAAGTAGATATTATAGAGCCAATTAATTATATTCATATGTTATTAATAAACCCACTTAGTATGAGGTCTTCACCATTGGGTGTGGAGAACCAGGGGGTAGGAAGTGGCTTGCTAAGGTCTCTCTCTCTCTCTCTCTCTCTCTCTCTCTCTCTCTCTCTCTCTCTCTCTCTCTCTCTCTCTCTCTCTCTCTCCATCACTCTCTCTTTGTCTCCGTGTCTCTCTCTGTCTGTCTGTCTGTCTGTCTGTCTGTCTGTCTGTCTGTCTGTCTCTCTCTCCATCTCTCTCTCTCTCTCTCTCTCTCTCTCTCTCTCTCTCTCTCTCTCTCTCTCTCTCTCTCTCTCTCTCTCTCTCTCTCTCTCTCTCTCTCTCTCTCTCCCTCTCTCTCTCGTCGATAATGGTGTGGTAATGAAGACAGATCCCTGGATTTGGTCCGGGACGGGTCTTTGTAGAAAAGAGGAGTGTTTGAAACACTCAGTGAGGTGGATTTGATGTGCTAACCACAGAGTGCCCTTTCCCTGTTAGCAACCTCCTGTCACCCTCCTGGCAGCCTCCTGCTGAGTCCTGCTGTTCCCGTCGGACCCGATGCAGCCAATCAGTACTCAGAGAACTCATCTTAAACCAGTGGTTCCCAACCTCTTTCGGCCAGTGATCCATGTTGTTGAGCATCTACTTTCGCACTCTACCCCACCCAACATCTGTCCATTATACCAAAGTCCCAGATGAGCCTCTTTTTTGTATTTTTGGTTTGTCAGTGGAGTTGGCTTTCATTTTTTTTTTTACATTTGAATACTATTATTCTGTCAAACAAAAGTGAAATACTGCATGGAGGTTATTTCCTATAGTAAATTATATATGCAATATGGTGGATGCTTTCATCCAAAGGTGAGTTCATACGGTGGGATACTGGGACCATATTCAAACACAATCAAAACGAGAACCCTTCTTGGCCTGTCAACACTGTGGTCCTTGTACATTAAACATCCGTCCATTCGCGTCACTTTGAAACGCTGCACAAATTCACTCGACTGCTAAAAGGCTGGAGAAGGGACGTTCATCAGTGAGATGGAGGTCAGCACAGAGTTCTTTTGTTGTGTTCTGTGTGACGCCCTCAGGAACGTGTTTTGTGTCCGTGTCCTCTGCACACAGGAGGGCGTCGTCTACGTACGCTGTGCTCCTCAAGGTCGCGGACATTCAAAGTGTGGTGTTCTAATAATTGCTTCCGTCTGATCTCAAAGGCCAGGGCTGTCTGTTCGCCACAAAGTGTTCAGAATAAGAAAGGAGGATAGAAAAAGAAAGAGATGGCGGTATTCATGTCGAGTATACGAATAGGCTGTTCTAGCATTATGATGCAGAAGAGCTGCCAAATGGTCACCCATGTCAAAACCATAACTCACATTTAAGGTTTTATATTGGTTACATGATTACATGGGATATTTGTGATTAATACAACAGTGTTATGTTTATTGCAGACTGTATTAAAGCTCAAGATCTTTTTGCTCAAACTATTTCATAAAAACGCAACCATAGAACAACTTAAAGCAAAACATATCAACAGGATTGGCATACCTCAGATGTTACTAAGACCCTGAATCAACCGAACCGAAAGAGAACGGAATCCATAATCCTCTTTGATGATGTAAGAGGTTAGCAAGCCTTGTAAGCTGAGGACTTTTATTGTGAAGGACAGCCAAGCCTGTCGAACAGAGATGAAATAGGGACAGCAAGGTATTTCTATGTATTTGATAACTTATTCATATGGTATGGTGTATCAGCCACTATTACAAGAGTTACATCTATCTAAGGTGGCAGGATAGTTAAGTAAAGGGTGTTCGATTCCCAGCTGAAAGGTTCTTGATTTCGAACCCCAATGTCAGCAGTCTACCCTGAAGGCATCCTTGAGCAAGATGTCTAACCCCTACTTGCTCCGTAATGACATTTGACTTAAAGTCAATTTTGGTTAAAAAAAAAGTTTGTAACTCAAACAATTGGGTTATTTTCAAGGTGCTTAATATAGATTGTCAAATCAAGACAAGACAATCTAAAGGACTTAAAGGAGAAACTACCCAAACCCAGAGGGAAGAAACCTGGGATGGAACACAGAAGAGTGACCCGTCCCCAGATGACCAATGGGAAGACAGATAATATAATGGTAGCACAAAGCAAAAATATTCTTCTTCTTGATATACAAAAGGAGTGAACAAAGAACATCCCTCCATACATTAATAAGCCTCAGTCTATCACCATCTTAATAAACCCATACCCATGAGAGGGTAAACTGAGACGCTAGTATAACTTAACGCATTATAGCCTTTTATACCCACTGCTGTTCCAGTATGGGCACCCCCTCTCCATGAAGATTTATGCCGTGTGGGCTGAATCTAAACCCTTTGATGGCAACTTCAAGACCGTTGCCGGGCAACTGAAGAAGACATCCGTTTGGATTACTCTGATTAAGACATTTCGTTTTTTCCATTTAGGAACATCAGGCTTGTAGAGACATGATGCAGAATGTAGTTTTTTTTTAATTAATCTAAACATCAATGTCAACGTTTTTTAGTCTTCAGTTTCTATAGAAAGCTGCATTTAAATTTGTTCAAAAGAAATGGAATTCAAAGGTACCTTATTCAGTCCAGCGAGCGAAAGTATAGTATTCTGAGTATAAAAGATCAATCATGGGTAGACTCCAACTTTTATTTTCTCAGAAGCAAAGCTAAAAAAGAAAATAATCTCCAGACAAAATGTACCATTCAAGCTCCTTGCTCTGTGGCAGTAACTGAGAGAAGGGATTTAGACTCTGAGGGATCGTCATTTAAATTGAAGGCCCCAGAATCAGTCTAGCTCCTCTCCTCTCCTCGCTGTGCCTGTTTTACCCAAAAGGCACAACATCAAAAACAGAATTACACTCTATCCGTGTCTCGCCAGTTTTTGCATAAACTTCAGCCGACATTTATTGCCCTGTTTGCAGTTCTGAGCACGGTTGATGCTAGCTCACCGGATCCAGATCGAAACCTGTCTGCTACTTCCCCAAAAATGGTATTCTGTCTGCCAGGGACCAGACTCCATTAAAGATTCAAGTACATCTATCAAATACATACTTAAATGAGCATTAATTATATTTCATACTAAGATACAAATTATTAGATAACTTATTAACACATTTACTACTACTGTGTATTTAATAACATAAAAAGTATTGATAAAATGGATCGTTGTATAAGCACACACCTGTAACCGCAGATTATGTCAAAGTATGCTGGCCTGTGTTGTTTGGCAACCATTTTGCTGTCTTGAGGAACTATATTGCTAAGCGGAAGAATGATGATTTTGCAGAGTGCCTAACACCCCCTTAGCTGTTTAACTTTGAGTTGTGGCCCCAAGCGGCTTATTGCTTAATCAGGCTACAGTTTAGAAATGTTTAAAATCAGCATGTTTCAACCTCCTCAGGACCAACTCAATGGGAAGAACTTCAGCTGATTCGACAGGGATCGATATGAAGCCGAAAAGCAGCAGTATGAGACATTTGTTTCCTGATCGGCAACATAGTTCTGCAGACCGGAGGACATAACAATAATAACACTATTATTCTGACTGTTGGAAGAGCTCTGAGGTTTTATCTCAGAGTGGTTTTAGACCGAGTACACAGCTTCCCTTTAAAGGTTCCTCTCATTCTCCCTGGAGTATCACACGCATGCACGCACGAGCACACAGAAGTATGAAGCGGTAATTGGATTTTGGTTCTAACACTGAAAGCTGATAGACTGCTGCCAAACACTTTACATGTACCTGTTCACGCTGCACAATATTACCACACACATACACGCACACACACACACACTCACACACACACACACACACACACACACACACACACACACACACACACACACACACACACACACACACACACACACACACACTTAGTGAAACTTACACATACTCAAAACTGCTTTCTCTGTGGAAAGAGTCCGGATCTTTCTTTGCAAATTGTTCAGATATTATTATCTTGGGTCTCATTTGAATAGTGACAGAGAAGATTCCCCTCATGTTCTCAACACCGTAAGCGTGGAGGTAGCACCAATCCCGTCACAGTGTTTATTAACATATAGCCCTACAAAAACACAATCAAGGCAGGCGATTGTTACACTGTGTCGTGATTGGTCAAAACACCTAGGATAGGGTTCGGGATTTCTGATATTGAGTAACCTCAGATTACTCAAAATTTGGTTACCTAAAGTACAGACGTGTAGGCTGGTGCATTTAAAACGTATCTCTTCTGTTTTGATAGACTAGCGTGGAGGAGAAACGAGTTCTCAGTCAGAGATGTTAGCATGGAGGAATCTAGCAAGGAGGAGACAAGCGTGGAGGAGACTAGCATGTAGGAGACTAGCGTGTAGAAGACTAGCGTGTAGGAGACTAGCGTGTAGGAGACTAGCGTGTAGAAGACTAGCGTGTAGGAGTCTACCATGTAGGAGACTAGCGTGTAGGAGACTAGCGTGTAGGAGACTAGCGTGTAGAAGACTAGCGTGTAGGAGTCTACCATGTAGGAGACTAGCGTGTAGGAGACTGGCGTGTAGGAGACTAGCGTGGAGGAGTCTAGCGTGTAGGAGACTAGCGTTTAGGAGACTAGCGTGTAGAAGACTAGCATGTAGGAGTCTAGCGTGTAGGAGTCTAGCGTGGAGGAGTCTAGCGTAGAGGAGACTAGCGTGTAGGAAATTTGCATGGAGGAGTCTAGCATGGAGGAGTCTAGCGTGTAGGAGACTAGCGTGAAGGAGTCTAGCGTGGAGGAGACTAGTGTGGAGGAGTCTAGCGTAGAGGAGACTAGCGTGTAGGAAATTTGCATGGAGGAGTCTAGCATGGAGGAGTCTAGCGTGTAGGAGACTAGCGTGAAGGAGTCTAGCGTGGAGGAGACTAGTGTGGAGGAGACTAGTGTGGAGGAGACTAGCGTGGAGGAGTCTAGCGTAGAGGAGACTAGCGTGTAGGAAATTTGCATGGAGGAGTCTAGCATGGAGGAGTCTAGCGTGTAGGAGACTAGCGTGAAGGAGTCTAGCGTGGAGGAGACTAGTGTGGAGGAGACTAGTGTGGAGGAGACAAGCATGTAGGAAACTTGCGTGGAGGAGACTAGCGTGTAGGAAACTAGCGTGTAGGAGACTAGCGTTTAGGAGACTAGCGTGTAGAAGACTAGCGTGTAGGAGGCTAGCGTGGAGGAGTCTAGCGTAGAGGAGACTAGCGTGTAGGAAATTTGCGTGGAGGAGTCTAGCATGGAGGAGTCTAGCGTGTAGGAGACTAGCGTGAAGGAGTCTAGCGTGGAGGAGACTAGTGTGGAGGAGACTAGTGTGGAGGAGACAAGCATGTAGGAAACTTGCGTGGAGGAGACTAGCGTGTAGGAAACTAGCGTGGAGG
>JACYXH010000522.1:1800000-1872711 GCA_026745465.1 Lota lota
GTGTTGACAGCAGAATAACGGAGGACAGCTAATTTGAAAAGTTGATGAAACGCAGACAGCTTCTGCCATACACGGAGTTCCTATGATCGAATTACCTTGTTCCGCTCATTCAACGCAATTACAGCACAGAGCCTCCCAAAACGCAGGCAGCATTACAGAAAATAGATGAATATACGCTAAATATCTCCAGTACAAACCAATGGCCAGGGTGGCTCTTAAACGTTGGTTGATTAGTTAATAGTGCACTGCACAGGGGCTCTGTCATTATGGTGATGGCCCAGGAAGGATATGATGATATGATATCATATATCATAGGGAACCAAATATCGTTGGGTTACTATGTGAGGGAAGGGTTGGCTTATTGTCAGATATTACCCATATTTGTTAATCATTTGACACAATGAACTGAAAAAGATCAGACTGCAATAGCAATTATTAAGGCATGTAAACGAAGCCTTGAGACAAACCTTTATATTTCCGAACTGAAAAAGAAAATCCAATCAAAATTGCAATTCTAAAACAATACTTTGAGACAAACCGTCACTCAACGTATTCATATCGTTTATTTTCAAACTGGATTCATTTCAGAAAACCTTGAGTCAGGCTATCCATGACGAACCTGCTACGTTTCCGTACCGTAAAACCTGACTAAAACACCAGCTTCAATTATCCAACAGTACACGTCAACAAAACCGTGTGTCAAGTCGTGTTCCTCATGAGTCTTGTTCCTAATAGCTGTTGCTCTCAGCGGATGATTAGCAACATAATTGATCAATCAGGCCATTAAGACACCGGCACCAGTCGACAACGGGGTGCCTGCAAAGCTCCGACAGCGAGAAGGCCGCGCCCTGCGTGCATAATAAATCAGCCAGCCAGAGAGGAGATGAAAGATGGATGTGCTGTTGTGCGCTCAACGAGAGAGGAAAAAAAGATTGTTTTCCTCTCTCGCTCTGTTCGCCCTCCTAATGCGAGAGGAAATTGAGCTGGGCACTTACATCGTGTGTTGACGCACTGTTGTGTTTGTCTGTGGGACAACGCAACATGCTACGGGAACGTAGTGCCCGGAAGAAGAACGACAAAGAGGTCGAAAGGCTAATTGAGAAAGGATTTATTTTGGTTTATGTATCCGAGTCACATGCGAGGGAGGAGAGGATGCTGGGTAATTGGTTTGTAGCGGACTGGGATTTGCGTAGAAGATATGGAAGATGCATGGCTGCGTGTTTAGAGTCAGGACCTCCAATGATCGCCATGGGTGGCTAGTTTGATACTGTGTCTGTGTTTATTGTCTATAATGTGCCTGTGTGTTTAATGTCTACAACGTGTCTATGTGTTTGATGTCTATAATGTTTCTATGTATTTAATGATTATAATGTGCCTGTGTGTTTCAATTATATAAGGAGCCTGTGTGTTTAACGTTTATAATGAGCCTGTGTGTTTGAGTCTTTAATGAGCCTGTGTGTTTAAAGTTTATAATGAGTCTGTGTGTCTATGCTGTGTCTGTAGAGGATCTACAGGAGAGATGCTAGCTGATAAAGGTCTGGGACTATGTGTTCCATCGCTCTATGGGTGGATGGGTTTCCAGACGTGACGGTCGGTCGTCTACTGTCACATCTGGCGGTGAGCCATCGCCTCGAGGTGATGTTCTTCTCCCCGCGCACTCTCAGACAAGGTAGATGAAGAGGAAGACGAAGACAATGAAAAGCCTGGAGGATCTGAACACTCATCAACAAAGGGAGAGCGAGCAGGATAGTCCACTGATAGGGGCGTTAGGGGAATGTCAGCAGTCTACCCTGTAGGTGTCATTGAGCAAGATGCCCTACCTGTTTCTCTATGACATGTATCTTGAAGAAATTTCCTTTTGGATAAAAGCATTGGGTATTCATTTCCTTTTATTATTATCCTTTCAAAAGCTTATGAGAAAATAACAGATTTGGGGATTTGGAAACGACGACGATGATGATAATGATGGCGAAGATTACATTATCAAGATCAATAACATATAAAGTTTTATTTCCGAAATACTTCACGGCTCTGACTCATGTGGTCAAAGGGCCTCCGAGGAGAGCAGCGCTTTTATTGTGAAATGTCTCACCCTTTTGTGTGTGTCCTCCGTGCAGCCGAGCGGTTTATGGTGATGTCACCGCCGGGGTTCGCGCTCCGAACCCTGTGTCATCCATCTTCCTTTGTATGAATTAATTCAAGCTCTTACTGCTCTGCCTTCTCTCATATGTTCTGCTATCTGCTGGGTTTTAAATTAAATGGAGAGAAAATTTGATAGAAAAGCTCAGAGAACTGCAGACTTTTTGGGGTCTTCGTCAGGCCATAAGAATAGAGAACAAAGTAACCAGTGAACAACTCCACAATGACACGCAAAGACCCCCATATTTGGTAGAAAAGTAATTTAGTCGACACTTTTCAGCGCCAGATCATTAAGCAGCAGGTAGGGGGTAAGCGGGCATCTTGCTCAGTGATTCCTACAGGTAGGCTGCGGACATTGGGGTTCGAACCTGCACATTTTTGGGTGGGAGTCAAACACCCTAGCCACTACACTATAGGATAGTTGCAAATACTTGTAATATTCCTACAGCCTAGAAGACTGGTGAAAGGCATGCTGGGTAACGTAGGAAAATTAGACACACTGAAGCAGATCAAGACATTACAAATATTGAAAATAAACCCTAATGCTTCATGCTGTAGTGTCCCTTTATGTATTCCTACAGCATTGAGCTAGTCGTTTTTGTGCTGGACAGGTTATGTGTTCAAGGTCAGGCAGTACTCTGCACAAAAGAGGATCTGTTTGGACACACACGGCAGTGTGTTTGTCTGGAAGCCTTTATCCAGGCAGTCCTCCAGCACCATTCGTTTACACCGATACACCATTAGTGCCCAACACCCTGTCTCTCCCGCCCTGTTGTAACACCCAGCAGAGTGGACCCAAGCAAATAATCCTCTTTCTACATTCGCGAGGATGTAACCAATGAATGTGACTGGGAGATGGCTGGGTGTCTTTCCCTTTGTGTGTTATGTGTGATTTCTTTTTTTCGTTGTCACTAGCAGTCATACTCGATGCAGTTATAATCCTTACATTTTTTGGTACATATTGTAATTTTCTTTAAATATTTGGATAAAATAAAAGAGGAAAACACCGAACCACCTGGAGATGCCACACGAAAAAAGGAGACCCATGACTGAACTCCCCTGAAACCACGGGAAAAGTAACCCAATGTTTCTGTGATGTGTACCTCTCCAATTCACTCCTGGGAAGGCATTGATCCGTCTCCTCTCAGTGGAGAGAACCGTGTCCACGTAATACCTCCAGCTCCACGGCACACAGGGGTGAGCCTCTACATAACAAACACAAGCCACCACCGTGTTTCCACGACTGAATACGCCCTTGTCGTGGGGACATTACTGGGAATGCGTTCTTGTGAGGACGTCCCCTCCTCGTGATTTTCCAGGAGCATTCAGGACGGAGTAGGGAATGGGTTTGTGTGTGGCCTGGCTTCGAGACTTGGCCTGGTAATTAACTGAACGATAAGAATAAGTTATGTCCAGTAACACGGCAATATTAACCTTACTGACCTTCTGAGGATGGTCTCCATAGCACTTTAATGGATGGATTTTAAACTTTGCATGGAAAAATTGCTTACTTGTATTGGAATTAAATGTCAGTTTGGATAACAGCATCTCATAAATAACTGAATAGTAGTAAATGGTAGTGACATTTTAAGTACTCAACTTAACTGCCAAGGAACAACATTTGGTATGCTGTTTTCATTGTATCATAGTTTTAGGAAAGCTTTCAAATAAATCAACGTTAAAACAATTCAATGTATAAAATAAACAAGCAAACACTATTCTAGACCAATCTTTGTGACAATCTCACTCTCACTCTCTCTGTCTCTCTCTCTACCTCTCTTCTCCCCTCCCCTCCCCTCCTCTCCTCTCCTCTCCTCTCCTCTCCTCTCCTCTCCTCTCCTCTCCTCTCCTCTCCTCTCCTCTCCTCTCCTCTCTAGTAACATCTTCAGACCCAAGCCTCCACCCAGTTTTCAGGAGCACAATCCTGACCACAGCCGATCCACCTGAAACACCACCAGCTCCACTCTCCCGCTTTCATTTTCACTCTGTCCATTCTCTCCGCCCTGGGTAAAATGCATTACAGGGGCTTGTTGGGAGTGTGTGTGTGTGTGTGTGTGTGTGTGTATGCAAGCATGTGTGTACCCATTAGCCTAATGCATTCTTCTTTCTATTGCCAGTCCCTGATGAGTCCTCCACCCGGTTCTCTCGCTCAACTTCTGTCTTGAGAGCCCATGAAAACATATCACATAGTAGCTCAGATAGATTCCAAAGCAAGTTGGAGATTCGTTCCAGTACATCTGATACCAGAGACAGCGAGGAGGAGGAGGAGGAGGAGGAGGGAGGTTGAGATGGTGAGCGAGGAGGAGGAGGGAGAGGAAAGAGAGGGAGAGAGGAGAAAGGCCAGTGGTTGAAAAATAAACAATCGAAAATTGAATAATTGTTTCAAGGCATTGTAGTACATGTAAAACTGAATATGGTTCTATAAATGAATAATGTATTTATTCGGGATCCAGTTTGTTGATTTACATATCACTTATTCTGTTACAGAAATATCCAATGAATCAGTTCAGAACAAGAAATAAAGCTATCACAAAGGATAGCAACCGAAGTAAACTGAAGTACAAATGGACTAAAATATGAAACACAAAATATGAAATAGACAAATGTGCAGAATGTGTGAGATTGTGGATGTGACTTTAGTGTTATGATAGGTTGAGCAGACAGTGTGTAAAGAGTTATTAAGTAGCAGTTGCTGTATGTATGAAAACTGTATGTATGAAAACCTCATGTATACATGTAGTTTATATACATGTATAGGAGGATATTCAGTTTGGCTTCAGCCTTCAGTTTGGCTTCAGCCTGATCAAACCGGAGGCGTAGTACAGAATATGACAGAAACGCGGGCCTGAGGTGGTAGGGGGACATCTGGGGAGAGAGAGAGAGAGAGAGGGAGAGAGAGAGAGAGAGAGAGAGAGAGAGAGAGAGAGAGAGAGAGAGAGGGAGAGAAAGAGAGAGAGAGAGGGAGAGAAAGAGAGAGAAAGAGAGAGAGAGACTGAGTGAGAGAGAGAGAGAGGGAGAGAAAGAGAGAGAAAGAGAGAAAGAGAGAGAGAGAGACTGAGAGAGAGAGAGAGATGTGTTTGTGAGTGTGTGCTTCCGTGTGCATATGAGGATGTGTCCATATGTGCTGGCATTTGTGCATGCATGCATACACTTGTGCGTGCGTATGCATGTCTGACCTCTCGTACCTGTTCATCATGGAAACGACAAGAGCTTCTCCGTTTCCATGGTTGCAGTATTAGTAGTATTAAGCGTGAGGGCATATGTTAGCATTGGTAGTAGTGTCAGTTAGTTATATATAGTCATGGTATTAGTATGTGTTAGTTATTTTAGTATTTGTAATAGTATTTCTTACAGGAAGACTAATTCTAGTAGCAAGGCAGGACTACTAGCCCAGTGTGTCTGTGTGTCTGTCTGTCTTGTATGATATGTGTGTGTGTGTGTGTGTGTGTGTGTGTGTGTTGTGTGTGTGTGTGTGTGTGTGTGTGTGCTTGTGCGTGTGTGCATGCATGCATGCATGCGTGCATGTGTGTCCGTCCACGCCAGCTAGATGGATGACCAGGCCACAGATAGAGTTGATTGTAATGTAAAATTGCATTCATGGTTAAGCTAATGGAAAACATTGTGATAGGAAAGCATTTGAAAGAAAGTAGTGATGGGGATGTGTGTGTGTGTGTGTGTGTGCACGTGTATGTTCCCACAGTAACAACGACATGTGCACATGCTTTCGCATATCATCAAGAATCTCTAACACACCAAGCTGTTCATATCGACAACCAGAAGATAGCCAAGGAAGCCATTCATATAGCTTCTTCTTAGATTTGTGAGAACAAAAATGTAATGTCTGAAGAACCAAGAACCATTTATTTTATTATTTCATTCAGAAGACGCATTGACCCAAACTGACTTACTTATATGTTTGTTAGATCCATATCATTAAGGAGCAGATAGAGGTTAGGGCATCTTGCTCAAGGTTGTCTACAGGTAGGCTGCGGACATTGGGGTTCGAACCAAAAGCCTTTCGTCTGGGAATTCAAACGCCCTAACGTCCCAAAATTCATCTCATTCATCTATGAAAGCGCTATCCACGATCTAGCCAACACAGATCTCCACTCAGATCCAGTCCCTGCTGATATAGATAGTAGTAGAATAAATAATCACGTAAGATGAACGCAAGAATAAGCAAAAACCACCAAATGTGCGTACAGCATCGCAGGGTACATTTCTCCTGTTGACCGGCTGACCTTGACCGCTGTGGTGTTGGTTGTCGGGCAGCCGTAGCAACGGGAGCGACATAACAAACACGGGGCCAGAGGGATTATTATTGATCCCAACATGGACCCATCCCTCACTTCTTGAATCCATACTCGGAGGAGCGACAACAAGAGCTGAGAGCGGAGGGACACACATACACACACGCACACGCACACACACATAGAAAACATGTTGATGTCTGGAGCTTTCGTTGTTTCTTGCTTTCTTACTTCCTTTCGAAGCCCATACTGTCAGGTTGGGGCGTGGCGGTGAATCCAATCACAGCGAGTTTACTATTATGAATAGTCACAGAGAAGCCTAGAAGAAATTTACACATGTGAATACGACAGACAGAAACAAAAAGTACAGACATAGACACAGTTTGAATCAGTTATATCTCACAGCCTGTTGTCGTTAACATAAATCACGTCGATTATGCATTATCTCAGCTCCTGTTTCAATATCACCTGTTCTCCAGAGAACATTGTGAATCCAGAAGATGACAGGTGAACAAGGATATTGATTATCAATGCATCAGAACCACTGCCATATCAGACACATACATTTGCTTGAAAAGGTTATTCGCTATGTACATCATTAATGCCATGTTTATCTATTTACTATTTCACCAACACTTTTATCTAAAGCAACTTTACAGTGTATTAATGAATGAAAGATCCATGTCATTAAGGAGCAGGTAGGGTTTATGGCATCTTGACTGTGGAAATTGGGGGATCAAACCCAGTACCTTTTGGCTGGGTTGAAACTAAATTAAACTAAAATCAAATTTAGTTTCATCATATTGTTCTCGTCCTTGGTTTTACTATGCTTATAGCGAACACAGTATATCATGTAACATAATTGACAAAAAGTAAAAAAAGAAAAGAATCCCCGTCAAAATAAAAGCGCAGATGAGCTATGGATGAACATGCGTCACTCTGGCTCCACATGCAATACAGAGAGCAGATCTCAATCGACCAGTTCTGGTGCAGCTATAATTCAAGTTCAACTGGGCCGACACACAGAGGATGTAATATCCATTAGCCAGACAAATTTAGAGGTGAATAAAATGATTTAGGGCCATTGTTTTGATGAGGCTGCATTCACCAGAAGGAGCATTTCGTCACCACTTGTCTTACACTCATTCATATGAGTCAGTTGTTTTGATCAGACCAGACATGTAAAGGGGAGCAAGCCCTGGGTTGTACTGATACAAGAGGTGTATTTGAGTCCTTGGTTCTGTTCTGGTTCTGTTTGGGCCCTTGTTTCTGTTGTGATTGGGTCCTGGGTTTGGATCTGGTTCTGTTTGGGGAGTATTTAAGTTGTGTTAACAGCTTCAGGTTATATTATCAGGGGTGTCCTGAGGGAAACAAACCTGTGGTTCTATGGATTCCAAAGGTGTGTTGGAGTCCTTGGTCATGTTCTGGTTCTGGTCGGGTCCTTGGTTGTTCACATACCAGCGGTGTCCAGAGGAGAACAGGCTCTTGGTTCTTGTAATACAAAAGGTCTACACGAGTCCTTGGTTCTGTTCATACCAGGATTTACATTTAGGGCATTTAGCAGATCCTTTAATCCAAAGCGACTTACAACCATTCATACACACATTCACGGCGGAGTCAACCATGCAAGGCAACAACCAACTCATTGGGAGCAGTTAGGGTTAGGTGTCTTGCTCAGGGACACCTCGACACTCAGCTAGGTGGAGCCGGGGCCGAACTAGCAACCTTCCGGTCACAAGTCAACACGCTCTACCTCCTGAGCTAAGCCGACCCAGGATCCCTTGGTTCCTGATCTCCTTCAGAACACACGCTGTAGGCTGATGCTTTGAACAGTTTTAGAACTAACAGTTAAAAAACCATTAGCATTATAGTAGCATCATAGCAATATCCTAACACAAACACACACTCTTAACAACATGTTGTGCAGTAAGTGTTAGAATATTAGTGTTAGACAGTTCATCTCAAAATAATGTTTCCACCTCACTACCAAATTTGCGCAAGTGAGTGGTTTGAAAGCAGCCATATCCAGGATATGCATATCTAAGTGCTCTTCTCCTTATTGGCCATTACCTCCAATCAATATCTCCCTTTCAGGGCCGCACGGCCACGGTTCTGTCTTCACCATTCTGCCCTTCTGCCATCGTTAAACCTAGGATTCATGTCAACGTCTATTGAGGAACGGATAAACCAGCGTCAATATAGCCAGTGATCTGTCGCTAGCTACTGCAATAGACGGGCACCCATCATGTCCTCTCCCTCCCTCCCTCCCTCCCTCCCTCTGTGTGTCTCTCGCTGCAGTTGGATTAAACCCTGAGGAGATGTGATTATGTTTTTAAGGGCGTAATGTAAAACCTTGCACGTTCGATCCATAAAAATAAATGAAATGACATGCCCCCCCCACACACACACACACACACACACACACACAAATCACCCACGCCTAGGAAAACAAGACTGTAAGGCCTCATTGCTGTCGCACTAACGCACTATAGGAGAAACCCCTGTCCCCATATTATGGTCTGTATCGTTATCACCAGGCTAATTGAATCATCACGGTAGGGTCATTAACCAACCGGGTGTGGGCCGAGGCCAGCTGACAAAATAAAACACGGTGGTGCCCCAGTCTGGTTGGTGGAAACCCGTCACGTGACCTGGAAATGACACAGTTAATGCGTTCTAATTTCACCTCCATTTTGTATTTATTGCTATGTAACCAGTTTTGATGTGAAGCACTGTTTAGGTAATGAGATGCTATTTGAATAACGCAAATGAAGAATTATTGAATAATACCAATATGTTGTATTTGAGTTTGGACACGGTAACATGGAGCAGCGTGTTAGTTTATGAACACCAAAATAACCCGAAGGACATCTACTTGTTGAGGAAACCTGGAATTTATAATTGACTGCTGCTTATTCTATTAATGTTTGTGTGACAAATAAACTTGAACATATTTATATATCCAGTGTAAAGTATACCATAGATATATTGCCTTTTTTAAATGATTTTCTATTATTGATGAGCGTGTCTAGTGAGTATCTGTTTAATGTGATCCATGCCTCTGTTAAGCACAGCAGAGACCTGAGAGTTCTACTCTGTTTTGCTGGAGGTGTTCATGAATCTAGGAGATCACAGATTTACAGGAACAAAGAACAGTGAGAGTAGTGTTTGTGTTTGGTTGGCGGCGTGGCTGTCTGGTCCGTTTTCCTCCAGAGGGGTTGAATAATCCTAAACCAAACAAGGCCTGCCTGCAGAGTCCACACAATGGTGCTGTGTTTCAGACACCACTGATGGTCAGAGGCTAGTGCAAGCGTTTGGAGGTCAGAAAGGTACGGAACATCTTTGTGGGATAGTACAGGAACAACAGACATGATGACAAGGATGAGGGTGATCTTTTTTGTTGTTGTGCGTAGGCCTATCTGACATCAATCTGAGGCAGGCCACAGTACCCTCCATGTCGTTTTATTCTGAAGGAGCCCATGTAAACGCAAAGGGCTCTCCAAACGAAAATCAATTTGAATCTCAATTGTCTACTTTGTAGTGCTGCTAGTGTGAGTGAGATAGAGGGATAGAGGGATTAGAGAGATGAGCGATAGATAGTTAGAGAGACTAGGAGTACCTCTTTAACCCTCATCACAACAGCACAACAGAGAGCTGCTTCAGAGCACTCCCCTGGTGGAGATGTGACGGGAGGCCCTGTTAGCATGTCATGCTTCTGGGTAATGTCAAAGGAATGTGGACAAAATAAATAGAAATACAAACAAATACAGATTTCTTTTTTTATATAAACAAAATGGTTCAGTCTGGGGTTAAGTGGTTATGGGTTAGCCTTACCCTAACCTAACCAAGGGGTTAGGTTAAGGGTAGGGTTAAGGGGTTAGATAAGGGTTAAGGGTAAGGGATAAGGGGTTAGGTTAGGGTAAAAGGGTTATGGGTTGGGTTAAGGGGTCAGGGTAAAGGGTTGAGATTACAGTTAAAGAGTTAGGTTAGGGTAAAGGGTCAGGTTAGGGTTAAAGGGTTAGTTTAGGGTTAAGAGTTAAGGTTATGGTCAAGTTGAGGGTCTATGGAAACATATTATCTGGGAACTGTATTGACTGATTTGTGTACTTATTTGACGTGCCACTGTTGTTACATTTAGAATATATAGCCCCGTTGTTCCACTTGTGCCATCTTACCACACATATACCTAAATAAAATAAAATACCTTGTGTTCTTACTCCTGAGCTACTCAGCACTGTCCAGTTTGTTTTTTTTAGAAAGTTTGTGGTGCAGCACTTAGACGTTTTGTAGTTGCTTCAATATTGATTATATTTTCAATATAATCAACATATATGCAGCATTGATTATATTTGCAACAGTCTCTACTAAATGTAATGTATTTAATTGAACAGGGAAAGCTAACGGATAATGGGTAGAAAAGGTAGTTTGTGATTGAGTGAAACATAAAGAGACAGTGTGGCGCCATGAGTTAGGGTGGCCACCACCCTGTGTGGCGCCACCTGGTGGACCAATCAACACAATCGATTAACTTTGGCCATCACCTTGCCAAAGTTGTGTTCAAAAGTTCCAAGTTAATCGGAAACAGTTCGGAAACAGTTACACAAACAGAAAGGGTTGCAATAGTTTTTAACGCAGGCCTACAAATCTTTAATCTGCATTCTGAATGATAGGCTAGTTTTAGCCATATCGTACATATCAGGATGGGTCTGGATATAGAACAGAAACAGCAAATATCTCAACAATATTTACAAACGGTATCTCGCAGTCTCCCTTTAAAAGAGTAAGCAGCCGCGGAGGTAGAATTATTCATAGCAAAAATCCATGAAAGATTAATAAGAGACAGTAGCCACGCATGAGAGAGCAGCAGAGACTGTGCATCTGCACTACAATAGTCTTGCTGAGTCATCTTGCCTATTAGAAGCCCCTGGGGAATCACCTGACTATAACAAAGGCTTCCATCAAAATCATCATCAATAGTCCTGAAGATAAAACACTTGGAACAAGTCACTTTTAACAGGGGGGATAGAGAGAGCAGAGGGAGAAGAGGGGAGGGATAAATGAGAGGAGGGAGGTGTCAAAATATATCTTGGTTCTTTCAGGTAAAACCGTTCAACTGTTTTTGACAGTTCTGGTAGCACTGATATTTTCAGTGCTATGGAATAATAATGATAAACATTTCTGACAGCCCTCTAAATATATCCCCTATTTAAGTTATTTATTATCAATCTTACCTGCTTTGATAAGAGTTATTTCTAAAAGAATCCATGAGTACTTGAAAGTAACTTTACACTATAGGTTTGTTAAATGTACTTAATGGGAATCGGTTTTACCACAGGTGTGATTTCAAAATCTAACTGATAGGCCAATCTCTCCGACACACATAAAAAAAGTCACAACCAATCATGTACAAAATCTTTATTACATAGCTCACCAAATTTGAAGTCAATTTATCAGTTATATATTAATTCTTCGATTTTCTTAACCTAACGTCGACATTAACATTGTTGGCAGCTGTAGAGTGCATGCTTTTAAAGAGACCGAACACACTGAACACTCATCCGTTACCTACCATATAAAAGGTTACCCATTACCTTATACTCATGGTACAAATATATATATAAAAAAAATAACAGAATGGTGCTGTTGGCATTTTAATGATTCAAATTTGTGGTTTTGAAACCCCTTTATTAAATAAGCAAACATAAGTTAGTACATTTTAATCACATTTCATAAAAAACTATAACCTTCACCTAGCTGTGGCCCTTTGTGCGGACATCGTACTTCAATTTATTATTGTAGACTGATATTGGCAACGTGAATGCAATGCCCTTCTTTTCCACAGATGGATACGTCACAGACGACAATGATCAGCCTCGCACGTTGTCATTCAAACTCCAGATGACAGCATCTCACAGAATTATCTTAGCGAGTACAGTTGCTCTTTAACAATCAATCCGCCTGAGGAAGGCAGCGCTGTTGCATCACAGCTAGTTCAACCGGAGCTAGTCATTCCCATAATATCATGAATGAACCCAAAAATAAAAAAGGCTCCGTTTCTGACTCCCCCCCCGCCCCCCCCTCCCCACAATATACTTACAATGACCGTATGTGTACCTGCAAACAGAAATGAACGAACTAACAGAGTTTCTGGAGATTGTGGATTTAACGCGCTCAACGAAAAATACATTGTAGAAATAAAGGCATAGGTTAAAGCTAGGCAACTATTCCATGGAAGAGGTGGATAAGGCCTAATTAAGACAACTCTTCATCCGTGGTAAAGTCTGTGATTAAGAAAAAAAACGTAGAGGATTTAGGAGTTAATAGAAACAAATTAATCAAACCAACCAATCAGGAGAAAGGCCAGTAAAGATTAGAGAATGTAAAAAAATTATAATCTGTAGTTCATAGATAAATTGGCAGTAATCAGAATAAGCAATTATTAGAACACTCTTAAAAAATACAAAAAAACCTATGAAAATCTCCCCAGCAGACATATAGAAGACAGACATGCAATAATGCACTTGGATGATGAAGTTAGCCTCTGGAGGTGGCTCTGGTGAGCCGATCGAGCACAAGCCACCGTTTTGGCAGACACGGTTTGGCAACACAGCGGCTCAGAGGTATTGGTGATCGTAAAGTCCAAGGCTGCCTCCTCCAAGCCTGCAAATGTCTCCAGCTATGACATCTTCAAGCCTACTGGGTAGCGTGGTGTCTTGCGTCGTCAAAATGCTCACCCGTCGAGGACATCCTCTACATTTATTTACAGAGGACGGAAATCGAGGCTACGATCGTGTTCCGGTTGCGGGTACAAAAACAGAATTTCAAAAGATTAGAAAATAAAAATAAAAATCGAAAAAAAAAGGCAGACAATAAAAAGAACATTGACTTGAATAGGTCATGGTTTGTTTTCTCTCCTAAAAGCCTAAGCATAACAGCCATGATTTCTTTTCTATGTCCTCGGTAACCGATGCCACAGCTGGCTTTGTGTGCTGCTGCTCCAGGGCCATCATAAATGGATGATTCTGAAATCCCAGCGTCAGCAGCAAAAACAGGCCTCGAGCTGTACTTCCAGAGATGAAAATAAAGGGAAAAGACGGACTGTCTTCGCACCGGCAACCTTGGCCTAGCTCGACATTGGCGCTGTTCATCTTGTGCTGTGCTCCAGTGAAAGTTGGACTAGTCTGGCTTTTAACAGTTTGAGTTGATTAATGAGTTCTGGAGGAAAGAAAGAATAACCTAAACCGGGCCATTCAGTGAAACATTCCCCTTGCTGGTCTTCCATGCATGGGTCTGGATGACACAGTTCCTCAACAGCATCACTCGTGAGTACGCACGAGTCCAAAAAGCCAATCACTTTGACGCACTTTCTGAAGACTACACCGGCGGAGTCAAGCAGTGAGCGGAAATTTGTCATTCCAGAAAGACTGGAATGGAAGAGCTTCACTCGGTGGTATCACAGCCCTTGAGATAACGCCACCGACACACGCGTCCAAGAACCCCTCCAACAAGACCCCGTTGACGGCCGACACTGACTTTGCAGAATCAGATCCCGTCGTCTTCGTGGCAACTCCCCGATGATCACAGTGTGCCGTACGATGGGGCGGACACCCCCCCCCCCCTGCTGGCGGCGACGGGTAGTGTCAGGGTGAACGCTACCTGGAGGAGTCGGGTAGGAGTCTCCGGAACCAGCGCCCTACGGCCAGGTCCACCCTCAGGACCAGCGACACGCCCACCAGCAGGAACACACTGCTCACCAGGAAGCCAGAGGTCTCGAACATCAGCCTAGCAGGGAGGAGCAGAGACACAGCGTTGGGCGGCGCACCACAACGGCCTTTTATGGAACATGACCTCGATTTTTAAGACTTTGTGTGAATCTGCTTCCACACACACACACACACACACACACTACTTTTGAACCCCATCAACATTTGCCCATTGGATCAATGTCCAACATTTGAATGTATGCGCTGAAAGCGTCCACCAAATGGCATATATGCACACGAGAGAAAAATGTAAAATGAAAGTTGGGGATAAAGAATATTCAGCCAGACATTAATTCAGGACTTTATCTGGCGTGCACACATTGAGCCCGTCATCATTAAATTCAATATGCGTTCATGTTAGTCAGCAGATCTCAGTTTTGCCTGTGGATGACATAATCCCTCTAGGTGGGGGCACTGTATTCCAAAGTGATTTATTATAACAGAGATTAAGGTTGATATAATCAGTACAGGAGGGGGAAATAATCATCAAAGTGACTGGAGATGGAAGTTTGGATATAATCAGTGTAGCTGGTGAGACGTCGATAATGTGATTGCATACATTCATAGCATGGCATGGCCCCAGTGGGAATCAAACCCCCAACCATGGCAGGGATATAATGGATGTTTATTGAAATACGTCTGGCTGTACATAACAACTAGCCCTTGACTGCACACCACACAGCGGCCACCTCCTTGTAGAATGAAAGGGAACGGTGTCGTTGACGATAAATCCATTCCTGATAAAAAAAGCTAATCTCGTACAGAGAAAGATTGTGCTGGCGACGGCCATTTTGTGGTTTAGTTGAAAGAGATCAATATCATTTATTTTGTTTTTATGTCCAGAACCGCTGAACTTGCAGATGACGCCGTTTTCTTTTGTAACTAAATCAGGGTTGTTCAGTGCAGCGATAAGGCGAGAAAAACACTATCCTAACGTTTCTTGCCATTTATTTATGCTGTCTTTGACAGTTTGAAGAGTACAGAGAGATAATAAGGCACCGGAAGGTACTCTGATACATTCGAACAGTGTTTTTCAACCTGTGGTATGCGTAACATTGGTGGTACACATGGGTACCGCAAGTGGTACGTGGGATTTTATTCTTGAAATAGACAAATTGGCATAATAGAAAAACTAATAAAGCAGTAGTAGTAGTAGTACTACTAATAAATGTAGTATTATGGCTTGTTATTATTTCAAAAATAGTGTCAATTTGTGCATTCTTTCATCTGTTTTCCATTTCAAATGTCATTGATGTTTCGTGATGATTTGTGTTCGCTAAATAACACACGGGTAGCGAAAGTAGCATTGCTGACTTTATTTTCTTCCTGCTTCCCACTGGACATGGCCTTCATGCAGTAATAATTGTGTACAAATGGGACACTGGCACTCTTTGCTCAGCCATAGCATGTGTATTTATCTATTTTTTTACAGTTTGCGTATGAGGCGGTCTGCGAAAAGACTTGACGACAATTTTAGTGGTACACCTAAAGTCAAAGGTTGGGAACCACTGCATTAGAGGACAGCAAACATGTCAAGTAGGCTGTTCAGGTGCGTGCACAATGCTTGTGCACAGCTCTGTCAGCAAAACCACCATTGTACATTATTGAACTGCATTCAATAATTTCGTACGTCTTTGTAATGTTTGGTAAATTGGGGTCAATAAACGGGGTCATTGACCTCATTTAATGTAAATCGCTAGCAAAAAAAAAGAAAAAGGGATTGATTCTGTACTCAAATCACCGTTCACTGTGACTATAACATTTGTGGGACTCCAACGCTTTTTTGTACCAACAACAATCTATCAACGAACACAGGTTTGGTGATAGAAAATCCCAGCGCTCATAAAATCTGTCACAAAAAACGGAGTGTGAGCACTCGGCTAATGTGCAATAAATGCACATTAGCCAGCGAGGTATCGTGGTTAGCTTTCAAACTGCACTTATACCCATGTCCCCACCATGCCCTTACTGTCAGTAGGCTGGTGGGGAGCTGGAAAATCCAATAGAGGCACTTACTTGGGTGTAAAGACCTTCCACACCATTAGGTGTCTTCTGAGGACCGCAGCTGCACAGACAGAAGCCAGCACCTAAGAGAGACCACAAATTGTCCATGAACACACACACACACGTCTGGGCTTATGGGGACACGGTGAATAAGGAAAGTGTTGCACATGAACTTTACAGAGCCCTACGAACAGCCAAACGGACTCCCAGGTGTAATTCTGTTCAGTAAAGTTACAATTGGTTGTTTGAAAGCCGGCTTTCAGTGCCACTGGTAATGAACTAGATGCAGGTTTACACTGCATGTCTAACCAAGGAGAGTTGTGGAAAAATGCTACGTCGATTCACAGCCAACACTTTGCTTGAGTGGTAGCCTAAATAAATATAGACCAAAGCTAGGGAAAGGCTACAAATGCACAGATCACAAGCTATTCAAAATGATACAACTTGCAGCATTGGTTTGTTTCTTTACTAGCAAGCAAATTGTTAGCATGTTGAGCTTTAGTACCTGAGCTCCCAGGATGGTGAGGTAGCATGTGTTAGCATGTTCAGCTTTAGTTCCTGAGCTACCAGGATAGTGATGTAGCATGTGTTAGCATGTTGAGCTGTAGTACCTGAGCTCCCAGGATGGTGGGGTGGCATGTGTTAGCTTGTTAAGCTATCACACCTGAGCTCCCAGGATGGTGAGGTAGCATGTGTTAGCATGTTGAGCAATAGTACCGGAGTTCCCAGGATGGTGAGGTAGCGGGTGTTAGCATGTGGAGCTGTAGTACCTGAGCTACCAGGACGGTGAGGTAGCGTGTGTTAGCATGTGGAGCTGTAGTACCTGAGCTACAAGGACGGTGAGGTAGCGTGTGTTAGCATGTGGAGCTGTAGTACCTGAGCTCCCAGGATGGTGAGGTAGCGGGTGGACAGCTGCAGGAGAGCAGAGCTGAACTGCTGAGGATTTTCCCTCAGCCTCATCTCCATCACTGCATCCTCCCCTTCATCTTGACCTTGGCCGCCTCCTCCTCCTCCTCCTCCTCCTCCTCCCCCCCCTCCCCCTCCTCGCACCTCACACACCAGAGGCCAGAACAGGAGCAGAGGGCAAGCCACTGGGGGACAAGATACACAGAAAGAAAACTATAAGACATGGGGCTGGTGAACGGCATCAGAATCGACGTAATATAAATGACGGGGATAGATTAGCGTCCTCTGGTGTTAGCAACATATATTTCAGCAGCAACAAATAACTAGAGATGCATAGAGAGAGCTACAGAGGCTAACAGACGGATACCTGCGAACAGGATGTGGGAGGAGAAGGTGTTGAGCACGACCAGGGAGGCAGGCAGCAGGGTGCCGGTGTGCCCCCCGGGGAAGCCCACGAAGGCCGCGGCCCACTGGATGGAGGGGAAGGTGGGCAGGTGACCCGTGGCATGGAAGAACTGGCTGGAGGCCAGGGACCACAGAACCACCGGGGTCCAGGGGACACTGAAGTCACCTGGCGAGAGAGGGGCTGTTTAGGTCTCATTGTGTGCTCACATTTAAGTATGATATATTCATATTCAAAGTCAATGTATATTTATATTGACTTTCCAATTCAACACTGGTATTTTTTCCCTTGTTCGACTTTTAACCTGCTTTGGCTATATACCTGTTTATCTTCTTTGGAAAAAAACTTCTGCTAAAGAACCATGCTATGTCCATACATATTCTTTGTTTATTTATGTAGGTTATATTTGGAAAAATATATAATTGCAAAAGGTTTAACTATACTTCCGTATGCAAAAGAAAACAACAACATATTTTCTTTAACTAGCATTTCACCCTGTATACTGGCTCCTATATAATTCTTTCTACAATTTATTTTAAACAAGTTCTACTCCACTGAATCATGTCTTACTCGAGTGCACCCCCTGCAGGCCAGCAAGGCTCATGGCGGAGGCGTGGATGTGCAGCAGCGCTCCCATCTCCAGCAGCAGCAGCAGGAAGGACACGGCCATGCCCTCCGGGTGCAGCAGCAGCAGCCCCAAGCCCAGCAGGCCGCACAGCAAAAGCAGGGGAGCGGAGTACACCGTGCCCAGGCCGTAGGCCTCCACGGCGGGCCGCGTGTCCACCTCCCTGCCCGCCGGCTGCTCCGAGTCCTCCAGCGAGCGCCGCATGCGCTGGTAGATCTGCGGGATGAGGTGCTGCAGCTCAGCGTGGGGGCTGATGCCAGTGCTGGCCCGGTACCGGGGCGGCGGTGGGGGGGCCGCGGCGTGGGACCCCCGGGCGGGCAAGGGGTCCCTTGTCTTCAGGAAGACGGTGAGGGGGTCAGCCCAGAGCAGGACCATCCCCAGGCCCAGCAGGGCGAAGGCGGTGCGGGGCAGGGCGACCTGGGCCACGCCGATCAGCTCCGCCAGGTTGCGGAAGCTATCCTCCGGGGTGGCGCTGACGGCCCAGTGCAGGCCCAGGCACACCGCCACCAGGGGTAGCGCCCAGCGCGCCACCAGCACCGCGCCGCCCGACGCGTTGAGGTTGCCGTAGTGACGCAGCCAGCGGCGCAGCAGGTGGGTCCAGAGGCCCAGCGCGGCCAGGGACAGCCCGTAGTGGAGGTTCTTCAGGCGGCTGTCCCGCATGCGGGAGAGCGGGGAGAGGAAGGGAGAGGGCTGGCAGGCGCCCTGCTCCTCGCGGCAGGCGTGGAAGGAGAGCGAGAGGTAGGCCCCGCCCACCAGGAGGCCCAGGCAGCCCAGGAGGACGCAGCTCTCCCGGCGCACGACGGCGGCCGGGGGCGGGGGCGGCAGCAGGCCGGCGGGGGGCTTCTGGGGGTCGTGGGGCGGCGGCAGCAGGTGGCCGTCCCAGTGGAGGCGGACGGGGACGTAGAGGCCCAGGGAGAGGAGGAGGAAGGTGACCACGCGGCCCTCGGCGATCACGTAGCTGTCGGAGAGCAGGGAGGCGCAGCGCAGCCCGGCGACCAGCAGGGGGGGTAGGAGGTGGTGGGCGGAGCCGCTCCAATGCTTTGCTACCTTGGAAATGTAAAGAACAAGATGGATTTAGCACACATACACTGTTCACTAACTGTTATATATAACAAGGTACACACACACGCACAATGTCCACCAACTGTTCTATATCACACACACACCATGTCCACCAACTGTTCTATATCACACACACACCATGTCCACCAACTGTTCTATATCACACACACACCATGTCCACCAACTGTTCTATATCACACACACACACACACACACACACACACACACACACACACACACACACTGTTCACTAACTGTTATATATAACAAGGTACACACACACACACACACACAACCATGGCCGCAAACTGTTCTATATCACACACACACACGTTCTTAATTTCTACACGTGTATATGCATGTACATGCATCTGTATTTCAAAGGAGAACTCTGGATTTTTCAACGTGGAGCATTTTTTCCCCTATCATTATGGGTCAAAGGGACTAACGTGGACATACATTTCTGAGAGTGGTCCAGTATTCAGCGAGAAGGCTGCAGCCATAATTTGCGAAAAACAGGCTGTAATCCTTTGGAGGCAATAGCGCCCCGTCAACATAAATCCTACTGACAGGCTCTGAATATATTCTGTCATTATAGAATGGATCCCAGTGGCAAATACAAGCACCTTTAGAGGACGTAGGGGCGTAAGTGCCCCCAAAGGACTACACTGCAGCCCGTTTCTTGGATTTCGGCTGCGGCATGCTCGCTCAGTTCTGGACTAATTTCAATCGATTTGGTCTGCAATAGTCCCTTGGACCCAAAATGAACGGAAAATAGGGTCCAAGTTAAAAAAGTTAAAAAAAAAATCCAGAAGTTTGCCTTTAAAATGTATAGAACTGCACCAAAACATTTGTATTCATCAAATGCACCGGGTCTTTGTGGACATTTCAATTCTTGCGACAAGGCAAGGTTCGACAACGTAACAAAAATGTAATACAGAGCTGTATACATCAAGTCTTGATATTCAAATGTGTTGAAAAGGGGATCGACGGAAAACTAAACAACACAAACCAATGTGTCTCTCCGCTTTCTGTGGCTTTACCTTGGCTCCTACCCAGCGACGGACGCCACGCAGCATCACCAGCTCCGACACAAAGACCGCGGGCGCCACACACCACGCCAGCTCCACGCTGCCCCGCGTGAACACCTGGCCGGCGGCCGCGCACGCCGCCACCGCCGCCGCCGTCGCCACGGGAACCGTTAGCAGGCCGCGGCCCCCGGCGCCCAGCGCCCCGGAGGCCTGGGACACCAGGAAGCACAGCAGGCACGCCAGCGCCAGGATCACCAGGCCGGCGGCCATCTTGAGGGGGTTGAAGCGGGCCCAGGTGGCGCGGCAGGTCTCGCGCACGGCGGTGAGGTACGCCTGCGTGGACGCACGGGGAGGAATCGTCGACACCGCTTTTCAATACGGGTGTTTCCGTGCCGGTTTCAAAATGGTTACCTTTTTTGAAACCGCCAACAATTGCAAAAGAAATGCCTTCTGATGAAGGATGGTCTTTAAAAATTTGGATCTGAATATTACCAACATGCTTTTTCAAATTCCATTTTTTTTTTTTTTTTTCTAGATCTTGAAGGTGACGGAGGGCCGCCAGAGGTCAACAAAAATGAGTTTGGGGCCTGCATGAAGCACCGGACTTCGGTACCATGTTCCTACCTGCATGGACTCCACCAGCTCCCGGCTGGAGGCGGGGCTGGAGGCGGGGCTGGAGGCGGGGCTGGAGGCGGGGCTGGAGGCCAGGTAGGCGGTGGAGAGGCGGGAGAAGTGGGCCCTCAGCACGGCCAGGCTCTCGGGGGGGATGTCCCGCGCCATGCTGGAGTACGTCTCCAAGAAACGGTTCACCTAGGACACAAACAAACTTTTGAGTATCCATAGTTATTGTAACGATCATTAACGTCATTGGCACGGACTGTGTGCAACATAAAAAATAAAGAAAAGTAGTTAAAAAGGCAGACTAAATCCTCCACCACGTCCTACCCTACCTGTTTAACGTTGACCCACAGCGCCTCAAGCTGGCTGAGCCCCACCGCTGCACCCTCCGTCTGGCCGTCAGCCGGGAACAGAGGCAGGAGAACCTGACCCACGTTGCTATAGGGGATGGGCGCCCCTAGCAACAGGGCCAGAGTAGGCACCAGGTCCGTCTGAGGAACCACCTCTGGTTCACTCTGTAGGGAGAGAGAGAGAAAGAGAGAGAGAGACAATAGAAGTTACTAACATTTAAACAGAGAAATATAAAATACATCCATTTCTTTCTACGAAGAGAACCACATATCCAATATTCTATTAAATAAAATTTGCATTTGGATCGCTGCCAGGATGAGGGGTTTGATTCCTACGTCGAGAATTGTATTGTCAGCTCACTCAATGTTATTAGTACTTAAATCACAGCTCCAGTCTCAAAGGGCTTCACAGGCCCCACATTATACAACACCCCCTAACCCTGATTCCTCGAAGGACTTAAGGCTGAAACTCCCCAAACCCAGAGGGAGGAACACTCAAGGGATGATTAGGATGGCAAAAGGTGCCCAATGGGCAGACATAAAACAGTGTCAACGGCTGTAATGCTTTCTTCCTTGATAATTCAGAGTTTTCCTTGCTCTTCCGAGGGCCAGTGTTAGGGGTGTGTTCGCCGTATGTATAAGGTGGCTTGTGAGGCCCGTTGAGACTGTAACTGTGATGAAGGGCTATGCTACCCAAGTGGCCTTGACGTGTAACACGCTTTGGCTGAACGCGTCTACCAAATGACACAGAGTAGCTTAGCATCAGCGCCGGGCCAGGCCTGACCTGGGAGGGCGGGCCGGGGAAGAGGGGTGTGGGGCTGTAGAGGAAGAGCGCTGCGTCCGTCTCCTTCTGGCTCTCCCCGCCGTGGTCCCCCGTGTCCGTCATGCCGTGGTCCCCCATCACCACCAGCAGGGTGTCGTTCTGCAGCCGCTCCATCACTGCCCTGCACAGGACACACACACACACACGCACGCACGCACGCACACGCACGCACGCACGCGCACGCACACACACACACACACACACACACACACACACACACACACACACACACACACACACACACACACACACACGGGTTAAGGCCGACTGGAGGAGAACAGCCCCCCACCAGGGGGTTTTACCTGCGCTGTATTTTCAATATTAGAAATCTGGTTGTATTGTGGACTTCAATTCTGTGTGCAAAACGCAAACCAAAAATAGCCTTGTAATATATTTGGTTTGATCTAAAATGACCGTTTTGGCAGACACTTGGATCTAAGGAGGACAATCAAAGTATACAACTCAAATTGGAATCACTACATACGATTTAAAGTTCTGCAAAAACAACAACTGGACAGTGTGCAGGGCAGCCCAGACCGCCTGTTTGTGAAGCCCTGGCAGAAGCGACTAACATGTAGTTCCTCTAACGGCCTGTGGGTGGTGTGCTGCAGAAAGACCACTCACCATTATAACTCACTGGGAAAATTGTGATTTCATTCTCGTTATACCAAGCAAATGCATTCTTTCTTTCTTTCTTCATTTCGGATCTCAGTGGCTAGTTCATCTCTATATTATGTATTTTGAGCGCTCCCGGTTGACAGTTTTATTCCATTAAAGAGATATTTAGGAATTAATATTAATGGGTTTTGGCAATAGACTACTACGAAGCGGCCATTCATTTCCCACCCTCAATGTGCCAAATATGGATCGCTTCGGCTGCTGGTTTAAAAAAAACATCTCAAGCAATGGCAGCACCCATAACGTGAAATCGACCGCCTCTAAACGACCCTCAAACCAATAGATGACGGTACGTCCATTTTTTTTTGTCTATGATGCAGATTGGCTAGGAATCAGAGACAAAAAAGCTAGTCAGATGTTTTCTTTGTTACATCTCAAATGATATACTATAACTGAACCTCAATGTCTATAGTCTACCCTGTTGACATCATTGAGCCAGATTTTGTAACCCCTAACTGCTCCTTAATGACACGCATCTTCAAATGCACTTTGGTTCACAGTGTCTTTCTAAATGACTAAATAGTAACTAGTGAGTACTGTGGTGTGAAAGGTGTGAAACATGGTCAGGGTTCTGACCTGATGACCCCATCCATCTGAGTGAGCTTGTGGCCCATGGCTGGGTGGTCTGGACCGAAGCGGTGGCCACAGTGGTCCACGCCCAGGAAATGAGCCACCAGGACATCCCAGTCCTCGCCCACCACTGGAGGAGGAGGAGGAGGGGGAGGGAGGGAGGGAGGGAGGGAGGGAGAGGATGAGGGAGATGATGGAGGAAGAGGAGAGGGGAGGTGGAGAGAGGATAAGGGAGTTGATGGAGGAAGAGGTGGAGAGAGGAAGAGGAGGGGAAGGTGGAGTGAGGAAGAGGAAGGAAGGGAAGGAGGGGGAGAATGAAGAGGGAGGAGGAGGTGGTAAGAGGAAAAAGAGGAGAGGTCGAGAATGGGTGAGCGAGGGGGACAAGGAGTCAGAAAGATAAGGTGGCTTACCCTTTCACTCACTATATTCACTTTAATTCCAGATCAAATACATGTTAATAAACAACATACAACCTATCCATTCATAGCTCATTAGTCCAAGGGTGTTGCCTCTAGAGGCTGGTTTGGTATTTCCCCAGTGGTCTAACTAGTAACAGTAACTAATAACTGGTAACTAGTGACTAGTCACTCGAAGCTCCACCTACTGGTGGAGTAGAGGTGTTGCAGGATGCCGTTATCCACGGTGTGAAGGTCCTTCACGTTGAAGGAGGGGAAGGGCAGAGAGCGCTGGAACTTCTTAGGGAAGAGGTTTTCCCACGTGTCGTCACCCATAAACACCAGACGTTTCCCTACGAGGAGGGGGACCACACAGGAGATGTATTCATACATACATACATACATACATACATACATACATTTATTTATTTATTATGTCAAGCATATTGAAACTTTATTGCAACTTTGATAATTATTATATATAATTATATTAAGAATGTAATATATTCTACATTATATTCAACCTATACCTTTCAAAGAGAACACTAAGGATTTGTCCATTATTCAAATATGCCTCAGAAAATTCACCTATTTGCCCAAACTGGTGGATGATGTTGTCCTCCAGAATGGCACTGGAGGCAAAGTTATTCCCCACGTCGATGAAGGTGGGCAGGGAGCCCGTGGTGAAGCCCTTGATCCTCTGCATGGTGGTGGTGGGGGGGTCGGCGCGGAAGGGGTACAGCCGGCTGTGGGTGGGTCTCAGCGAGGTCATTTCCTCCAGCACCGGCAGCTTGTTCTCGTAGGGCCGGGGCGTCTTGTTGGCGGGGTCGTAACGGGCGAAGTCGATTTTCAGGGCGTCGATGACGAGCAGTAAAGTCCTCCTGAAGCGCGGCTTGGCCCCGCAGAAGTCCCGCTGCGCCCCGCTGGGCTGCAGCACGTCGTCGCAGGCGCTGGTCCTGTTCACCTCCAGTCTCACCAGGAGGAAGCCGCTCACAAACAGGTAGATGCCCACGTAGAACAAGGCGCACAGCCACAGGAGCAGGCAGAGAATAGGGAGCCTCTTCATCCTTTACAGAGGGTGACAGCTGTAGATGAGTAGTCTTTGAAGACACCAAGACAAGATAACATACCACTTTATTCATTAATGTGAGGGGAATTCTGGTGTAGCAAATTACAGCAATGGAGATGACAGTGCAAGTCGAGGCATAATAATCAACAATAAGATAACAAGATGTGTACATAATATATTTCTGTGAGCACAGTACACGGCTGGCTATTGGGTTTGGCAGATATAGAATAAAATAGCACATCTTGGTGTTTAACAACTTACCATGTGGACTAGGGTTGAATGGGAAAGGTCAATGGGGATCGAACCCAGTCTTCCAGATATCAGATATAAGTACTTTTTGTTGGACTTTTATACATTTATTGTAATACAATATGAACATATTTGCGCAAGAAGAGAATGAATGAATGAATGAGCCGGTAGGAAAGGCAAATAACGTTACAGGTTATTAATTGCATGTTGTAACCAGAGTGTCGAGTTAGTATTCGGTTAAATCGTTAAATGATCAAAGGGTGGCATTATATTACTTAAATAGCTTATATCACAATATAACTTGAGACAGGCTACTGAAAAGATAGACTTTGAGCAGAGTAGCGCCGTTAGCACCTAGCTTACTATTTGGTGTGTAACTGACCTTGTAGCGCTCCTTTACGTCCTCTCTCGGCCGGGTCGGAGTGTGAGTGTGTGTTCACAACACCAGGTGCGCATACAGGTGCCTCAGGTAAACAGAGGGCGTTATCGCACCCCCGCTTGCCTTCATTGGGACTCCCAGCACAATGAGATTAGGTAGCTCGAAATGGCTAGGAACCGGAACGCATGGATTGTGGAACTCGAGAGAAACTTTCTGGACGGACACGTTTTACTGTAACACCAGCGTGCTTTCATGGCTATCTGACGCATGCGCAAAAGCATGTTTCTAATTGAAAGTGCCGTGCCAATTTCAAACCTTTATAGTAGGTCACTTTGGCCTGAGAATCGGCTCTATACGGTTGTGGATAAAATACATTAGTGTATTCATTTATAATAATTGAAAAATCTTTATATGCAAACTTACATGTGGCTTCATTTCCACTGGGTTGCTAGGACACACAGGGGTCATTGCATGGCTCTGTAAAGGGCAATGCAGCAATTAAATCAGATCACCTACAGGCATAACCGGTTTTCACATTCCAAATCATATACACCCTGCCCATTGCACATTTTATAAGGTTTACAAAAACCTAACCCTTCAAGTATGACATTTAACCCGTTATGCAAATCGAGAGCTTAACTATGATGTTCTTCAAAGTTTTATTCAATTTTGTATTCATTTTACGGATTCATTTTGGTTTTTTATACTTCAATACTGAGGTAAAAACAACAAACTGACAACAAAAAACCCCATTAATGTGAGCGGTATCAAAACATTCTGTAAAATAATATGTTTGAAAATATATAACAGAGCAGAACAGCAACTGGGGACTCCACTAAGATCTTGTCAGATGTATCCCTTGTTTTTCATTAACTAATGTTTCCATGTTTATGAAGTAGCAACAACCAGAGGTGTCCATGTTATTTGAGGCTTTCAACGTTACTTTTCATGATTGTCCACCTTCACCTTATAGTGCAGCATGTGCGCTATTTACATGCGCAAAAACACTAAGTATTCCCAGCTCAGCAGAAGGGCAGATCACTCCAACCTCCGACCGACAACAACAACAGGTAAATAACTAACTAAAGCCACTGAAAACAACATGGAGTTCCTCACACAGACAGGTGCGTACATAACGTTGCCTCAACATTGACGCTTTCATTAAGTGCAGTATTTTCAGAAAATGTTCCGGAAACTTCTGGAACCGGCTCATGTAGCAGCCTTTCCTCTTCTCTGAGCACAGGCCTGGAGCTGTGGCTCCCTTTCCCCCCTCTGGTTCAGTGCTTCTGGGTCGGGGATGCTGTGGTGGGTCAATGGGGGAGGGGGCGCTACTGGGAGGTTATGGAGGGGGACGGGGGTGCTTCGCTCCGGTCCTCTGGGGTCCCTGAGGATCGGCCCTCCAGCCTGGCATTCGGCTTGGCCAGTGTGCTGTAGATGGACATCGCCTGGACGCAGAACAGCAAGAGTAAATAAACAAACATGAGACAAGTAGTTCGTCGACGTAAACACCCTCAACGCGTTATGGTCTGTGTATTCATTTTGCACATGAACCAATAGGTAAGACATTCCTGTCACATCCCGGAAGCGGCCGATTCAACAGAGCTTGTTCGGTGTTCACACATTATGGCCCTGTGGTTGGCGTCCATCACAATGTTGGACAGACAAGGAGACTTGTTATGTCAAACATTTCCTGCAGTGGGGATCTTTTTGTGTCACTTCCCCAAATGAGTCAACCACCCTCTAGACACGGTAATAATCTACATTTAAATGCCCATTATATACATCAAGGGGACACACACACACACACACACACACACACACACACACACACACACACACACACACACACACACACACACACACACACACACACACACACACACACACACACACACACACACACACACACAGTACCTGTGCGACCATGCCGGTGATGTCGCTGGTGTTGGCGGGCAGGAGCAGGGTGTTGGTCTCCTTGGCGAGGTTAGAGAACGCCGAGACGTACTGTTCAGCCACGCTCAGAGACGCAGCCGCGCCTCCGTTCTGATCGCAGCAAAACAACCAGGGTCAATACTTCTCAATACAGTGAGGGATACATGATAAGAGGCACTTTCTTCATTCCGGATGGGAAAGTAGTGTGTCACAGCAGAAAGTACAGTAGTAGAATTAAAAAGGTACAAAATACAAATAAGTTAAACTACTTAAGACATACAGAATGTATTTCCATACATCAGATTAAGAGTGGTAGTAATAAAATAAACAGGTTTGACATTTAAGGTCAACGTTCTTGACTGTATTTAAGTAAAGATGAGGGCTATTGGTTAGGGAGCCAGTGTGTGGGTGCAGGTGGAGTACCTGTTCAGCCAGGGCTTCTGAGAGTAGTCTGATGGCTTTGGATTTAGCCTCAGCCTTGGCCAAGATTGCCTGAGCCTCACCTAAAACGCCATCACAGTAAAACAGATTACACTATAGTACAGTACACAACAATTTATTACATTACATTTAATTTCATTCACCTTAAGCTAAAGTTTTCATTAGAATATAATTTGTAGGCCGAAGGTATGCTCTCTAGTAATTTATCATGATATTAAAATAATAATAATTTTGTCATTAAGCTGACACCTTTACTAAAAGCGACACACATTGAATTTGTAGACACATGTCATTAAGGAGCTGGTAGGGGTTAATGCTGCTTGCTCTACAGGTTGAACATTTGGGATCGAACCCAGTACCTTTCGGATGGGAGTCAAACACCCTAGTCACTACCTGTCCATGTACGTGTATATGTTGAAGCTCTGTGTGCCTCTGTAAACCAGGTTCCTACCGGCTGCCTGGTTGATCTGCTCTGCCTTCTCTCCCTCGGAGGCCAGGATCTGGGACTGCTTGCAGCCCTCGGCCACGTTGATGGCTGCCTCCCTCTGGCCCTCCGACTCCAGCACCGTGGCCCTCTTCCTGCGCTCCGCCTCCACCTGCACCCAGCAGACCACACTGAGCACAATCCCTGCTAACACGCAGTTCCCTGAGGACGTCTTCTTCCAGTGAACTATTTATTTCACGTTGGAATTAGGTATTTCGCTTTTAACACCTGCTAGTGTTACTTACTTTTACTCCAAAAAGTTTGGGAACCACTGTATTATCAGATGTTCCATCTACGGTTACTCTATTTATCCCAAACATTTAGATTGACACCATTACGCCCAATGTAATATATAGTTACAGGATAGGATCCATGTCGGTTTCTTCAAACACCAAACCATCTGTATCCACATCTCTCTACAGCGTATCTATCTCCCTCTTTATCTCTAGCCAAGTATTAACCCCCCCGCGTTAACCAAGAGACGCACGGAGGGCCGGCCGTTGCGAGGATGTTCTTGCCTGCATCTGCATGGACTCTTTGACGCGCGGGGGGACGTGGATGTCCTTGATCTCGTAGCGGAGGCAGCGGATGCCCCAGTCTTCTGCCGCCTGGTTGATGGAGTTCACGATGTTGTGGTTCAGACTCTCCCTCTCCTGGAGACAATAAAAGCTGTGAGAGGGTGACTCGATATGTTCACACGCACGCTAATAAACGGATCCTAAATCGGGGTTAGGGTGGTCCTTTCAATTCGATTCTATTGAGACACCATGCAGCGGAGTGGGTCATGTCCTACCCTGAAGACTTTGTCCAGCGTGAGCTTGCCCAGTTCAGAGCGCATGGTGGTCTGTGCCAGTTGGGTCACGGCATATTCTGGGTCTTCTACACCGTAACTAGCCTGGAAGGGGAGAACATTTGAATAGCAACGTTTCGTTTCCATTGTAATCTCTATAGTCAAATGAAACATTAAATGCTAATAATGAATAAATGCTAGTTATTACTCATAAAACGATAGATTATTTGATTCTGTAAAACATTTCTGAATGACAGATTGACCATACCTTTAATGGGTCCAGGATCCTTAAATACAGCACCCCATCAATCTGCAATGTGACATTATCTGGACAGGGGAAAGAAGGTGTTTTTCTCCATTCACATCTAAACTCAAGGGGAAATAAAAGTGCACTAAAAGCAAGAAAAGGTTAAGTGAGCTGACCTAGGGATACAGCAGACTGCTCTGGGACATCAATGACGATTTCCTTGAGACTCTGTACGTAGCGGATTCGGTCCAGAATGGGAATGAGAAAGTTTAACCCCTATAGGAAGTAAAAGAATGTCAAAAATGTGTCAAGAGTTTTCTTTGAATATGTTTATAAGGATTGTATGGACAGGAGAGTGACTAAAGAAGAGAGGGAATGACTGACGTGTAGAATCCAATGGCGGTTATCTGTATACATCTTGTGTTCGCTACGAGGAGTATCGCCCGTGGTTAGGGCACTAGGATGTTGAGCCAATGAGCTGATAGGAATCAAAATAGTAAATTATGACATCATACCGGTTCTAGTATTCGGTGGAAGCGACCCATCCTCTCAACGACCCAGGCCTCCTGCTGGGGGACAAACAGGACCACCGTGTTCATGGGCTGGCTGGAAGCCCATCGCTGCTGGGCCGGAACCAGCCACAGCCTCTGATTGGTCCGCTGGGTGTTCTGGTGGGTGGGACATCACATTAAAAATCAAACTTTATTAATAGAGCTCTTTTCGTGCAGTTTGGCAATGAGAAAGTGCTTACTAAAGGAAACACAACAGGAAAAATAGATGAATTTACAGAATTACCATGTTTTACTCCGTACATTGGATAATAAAAACACACTGTCCACTACCGTCCAATCTCGGATCCAGCAGTCCTACTATGCTGTAGCAGAACTTCTGGGGCGAGACGGCATAGAGCCTGGGTCGGAAACCAAAAAAACGGAATGGGGCGGAGATACGCCTTGTTACCTGTTCCTCATTAGCGTGAGAGGATGAAGCAACAGAACATCGTTTTATATAACGTGACCTTCTGAAGTGTTGCATCATGCCACTAACGTGCACTCGGAAGCACAGAGATCATAAAGAGCGAAATATGGATATATTATACAACTGAAAGTGTTCATTCATAGTATACACTGTCTACCACCTTTAGAGGCAGAGTAGGTAACGTTAATGTAACTCTAAAATGCCATTTGGCAAGCTACGTTTACTACTATGGCACATGAAGTAAAGCAGATTTACCTTCAGGATAGCGCCACCGCTCCGCAACAGTGTTCGTAGCATTGTTCAGTAATACGTTATAGTATACTGTATCCAAAGTTAATCTAAAGACAAGTCCAGTTGTTAATTTCTATAGTGAAGTGTGGTTGATGGGGACAGGAAACGAACGTTACATCAGCGGTGCACCGCTAACACGCAGCCCGTTCAGAAACTCTAGCCCGGTGCCTATAGTTCCTGAAGCGTCGATTTGCTCCTTTTTTCTTTCTTTTTTTAACTGGGCAAAGTCATCTTTGGAGCAAGGTAATTTATGTTTTATACAGTTTCTTAATATTATTTCTAAAAAAGTCCAGGGACAGTTGATTAGGGGTTAGAATCAGGGCTGTAGTGGTAAAAAAAAAAAAGAGGTGGGTAAACTATGAATTCTGTGATCAAGGTAAGGTGGACCACGACATACCGGTTAAAAAAAATATTCCGAATATTTTTTTATTTGGAAAATGTAGTACAAAATGTGATATAACAAACTGCATCTACAATATAATTCTGAACATTCCCCAATGCCTTTCGATGAGAGAAAAATTACTATTAAAAGTTGAATATTATAAAAACTATAAATTGCATCACTGCCTAGCTTGCCCACTAATAATATAAGAAGAAGAATCACAACACCGTCCAGAGTGCCCCCTTTTCCACTTGAGGTGCTGGCTTGCAGGGGCGTGACCGTGTGTCAGTGGCTCCTCTATGTATTGTGACTTTTTGATGTTGCATATTTATAGATTTTGCTCTGCAAGAATGATAGTTAGTATTGGTAGTCGCCATTGTGGCTGTAGGTTACTTTGATGCTTGACCATTCTTTTGACAGACACATCGGTTTCTTTAAATGGTCCAAGGGATGTGACTTTTTTGCATGTTCAACACCCGACATATTCCCCGTTGACAATAAGCCATGGGTTATCCTTTTTAAATTGTTGGTGTTGTTTTGTTCATTTTGTCTTCTCTCTGTTCCTCTTCTCTCTGTCTCTCCTCCCTCTGTTCCTCCACTCTCTGTCTCTCCTCCCCCTGTTCCTCCTTTCTCTCTCTCCTCTCTGTTCCTCCTTTCTCTGTCTCGCCTCTCTGTGCCTCCTTTCTCTGTCTCTCCTCTCTGTTAATCCTCACTCTCTGTCTCTCCTCCCTCTGTTCCTCCTCTCTCTGTCTCTCCTCCCTCTGCTCTTCCTTTCTCTGTCTCTCCTCTCTGTTCCTCCTATCTCTGTATCTCCTCTCTCCGTTCCTCCTCTCTCTGTCTCTCCTCTCTCTGTTCCTCCTCTCTCTGTCTCTCCTCCCTCTGCTCCTCCTTTCTCTGTCTCTCCTCTCTGTTCCTCCTCTCTCTGTATCTCCTCTCTCTGTTCCTCCTCTCTCTGTCTCTCCTCTCTCTGTACCTCCTTTCTCTGTCTCTCCTCTGTTCCTCCTCTCTCTGTATCTCCTCTCTCCGTTCTCCTCTCTCTGTCTCTCCTCTCTCTGTTCCTCCTTTCTCTGTCTCTCCTCTCTGTTTCTCCTCTCTCTCCTCTCTATGTTTCTACTTTCGTGAACGCAGTTTATGTGCGTTTAGCCTCCGCTACAGCCCTGGTTAGAATATAGCAGCCAGTGAACATCATCACGTTCAAGCTATCCAGTGTCACCTGATTCGTATTCATTGACCTTTCGCCTCATGTGGATGTCATTTATTTATTTATCTATTTATCTTTATTTATTCTTTCTCATTTGGACGTGGGCCAAGTCCAATATCCATATATAACTAGACCGGCTAAAGAGGAAACCTAGGCTAAGTGTTCACTCCCACATGAAACCCACAAACAAATTTTAATGAGCCAATTATTTAAAAATATATGTTTGTATGTACGAATAAAACATCTGTAAGCTTAGGTGTTCTATGCAGTGACAACTTGTAACCACAGGGAGTAGCTAGTCGTCACAGTGGTTGTATTTTGTGTGTGTGTGTGTGTGTGTGTGTGTGTGTGTGTGTGTGTGTGTGTGTGTGTGTGTGTGTGTGTGTGTGTGTGTGTGTGTGTGTGTGTGTGTGTGTGTGTGTGTGTGTGTGTGTGTGTGTGTGTGTGTGTGCGTGTGTGATTTGTTTTTATACAACCCAACTCAGAGAAAAACAAACACTTTCAGTCAGGTATCAAACACTTCATTCTTTCAGACTTCCAATTATAGTAGAGTATATATATAGAGTATTTACCCGAAAACTGTGCGTCACCACCTGTTCCTTCAACCTGTTAGAACAGTGAACGATTGCTGATTGGTCCGAGGCGTTTGGAGGGGTCCACCCCTACGCAGCCAAAACACGCACGCCCATTGGCCGCATCAGATGGAATTACCATTAGAATGTAAGCACCGCCCTCTCATCGCTGTCCCTTCAGGAGTTTAGTTTGATCATGGCGGGGCCGTGGCGGGGGGCACCTGGTCTCTGCCCAGACGTACCCTCACAACTTGAGAAGCAGCTGTAAACGAAGCCAAGTCGACGCGAAGTGGACCTAAGAGACAGTTTACAAGATAGAATGTCACCGCACACTTGATATATTTTCGGTCCTCTCTGTGATTTGTGAAACTACTGGATTTGTCGCTGAAAATCTCCTTGCCATGTCGTTACTGTGCGTCAGAGGTGAGCAACCACTTTTTTTCTTGTCATTTGGACGCAAAGTGCATCATGCTTCCATGTAAGTCTGTGGACGCAAAGTGCATCATGCATCCATGTAAGTCTGTAGGTTTTAATGAGTTCAAGATAAACTATCTGCAGGGTCTAACTTGGTGAAAGTATGAACGTCTACAAACACTGTCTATCCCTCGGGTAATTGGAGTAACAGGGAACCTGTGCGGTGTGATTCCGTGTGCTGTCAGAGAGAGCCGTGTTTATTTGTGTTTGCACTGTTGTGTTTAGTCAATGCCGTCAGCTGTTAACCGTAGATAGCATTTTCCTTTTATAGAATTAAGTCAGCAAAGAATAAATGATTATATGAATCACAGAAATAAGGTTGTTTTTAATATGAATACTTCTCTACTACGTAGGCCCTTTTACCCAACTAATTTAACATTTTGTTTTAATTTATCTTGTTTACCTGATGATTTTACACCATCTAGTGTGTAATGTGTGCTGAATCTCAATCAAATGAAGTATTCTAACAGCATTAAATGAGAACACATAAAAACATGGGTTAGTAACAACCTACCTATCTTTATGAGAACACCTATAAATGTGTTCTTATTAAGATTTCAAAGTATTTTGCAATGCAAGTACAAAGTGCAAAATATTTTCCCCTCAAATAATCCCCTATCACATCAAAAAAAATATTTTGATGATATAATACACAAATATGTGTAACCTATGACACCTTTATTTGTCAAACTATTTTATAATTGACCTACTAAGAGTATATCAATTATCAAACACTTGTAGATCTGTAGAATAAGAACCTTTTTATTTTCTTTGTAAACTCAAGTCCTACAGTTTGTGTTCGTCAACATTACCACAACATTACATTCATAATAATAATGCACTTCACTTGAAGTATAATATAGCTTGGGCCTTATTTTGTTGAAATGGAAGGTATGTTTTTGTCGTCTAACCCAGCCACCATCTTCTGTCTTCTCTTTGACAAAGTGAACTTTGCAAGCTTCTAAGCAAAAATCCCAGACAGAAATCTCAACCTTTAGCTGTATCTTTAGTCGTCTGCAATATCCAACGCAAAGAGCACGGCGTGTGGTAGGATATGGGTCAGATAGAAACAGATTCAAGCTGAGGGAACCAGGCCTAGACTAGACTAGTGTGAACGCTTCACAAACAAACAGAGCTTTTTCTACACTAGTGTGAACCCAGAACTTTCTAGGTTTTCATTTGTTTGTTATGATTGTGGTGTGACAGACAGAAAGTTTGACAGTTGGACAGACAGACAGACAGACAGTTAGACAACAGTCGCTATGTAAGAGTTGTGTGAGTGAGTCTTTACTCAGCCTGCTCATGTTGTTTATTTATTGCCGGTTGGAAAAAAAAAGGGCTCGTCACCATGGCAACTTTGTGTGTGTGTGTGTGGTCGTGCTGTGGATCGACTGCTTCTCGTGTGTGGACCCTGTGATCCCACCAAGACACCACCTCACCATCTTCACCTCCCCCACCATCACCCTCCCTCCCATCCCACTTCCACCACCCCAACTTCCCTCTCCCCATCACCACCACCATTTCCCTCACCACCATCTCACCCACCACAACCACCACCATCTCCTCTACCATCACCATCCCTCCCCTTTTCCCAACACACCACCATCTCCCCCACCACAACCACAACCATCTCCTCCACCAGCACCTTCCCTCCTCTTTTCCCAACGCACCCTCATCTAACACCACCCCAACGTCCCTCCTCCCAACACCACCACCTCTCCTCCAACCCACCACCTCTCCACCAACCCACCACCTCTCCACCATCACCACCACCCCAACTATCCTCTCCATGTCTCTGAAAACACCGGCCTGTTTGGATGGCTAAAAGCATATGCATGGTCTATAGTGAACACCCACCACCAGCAAATGGTGGATACAAGATTTGGCAAGTAAAAAAAAATGCAGAGTTGCATATTAAAACAATTGCTTGGCCGGTATATCTTTCCACTCCGGCAGGTAAATATACAATCTGAAAGTACATTTTTGTTCCTGGGAACAATGACGTAGAATCATGATGTAATCCAGAAGTCCGTGGTATGGATGTCCTGCATGAAGAAGGCCTGAACTGAAAGGCCTGAAAAAGTACTGATAGGATTTGGCAGCGCACTCCTTTCTGATGCTCTGTTCCCTCTGTATAGTCGGGTAGGTTGTTGATACAGGACAACTGACAGCCAATCCTATGGGAGAGGGAGGGAGACTCGGGCGAGAAAGGGCTTTTGTTCAACATTCACAAAATCAGACGTTAATCGTCTTCGTTTTTAAAAAGAACAATTCCACGTTTCAGGGAGAAAGAAAGAAACATTACAGATTATTATCAACCATTTTCATCTAGAATTATACAGGAAAGAAACCCGAGATCTTGATTGTTCTTGTCAGAAGGTACCGTTTTAAAGGACACTGTTTGTAATTAGCTGAAGTAATTTCCGTCATCCTCCAGGACTCAGTGAAAAGCTTTCCTCAGCCGTGATGTTTAAATAGCAACATGTATGACAGCGCATTCATGACAAGGCGGAAATCTACAGAGAAAAGCATTTAGGAGACGTTTCAACCAAAATTCAGGACAATAATGATGTCTCCTGCGCTAGTCAAATTTCAGTTGAAAGAGAAATATTTAATCTTTGATCCATTTAGAAGGGTTGCTCAAAAACTAAATATGTTAACTTGCATCTGGTGTGTTGCCATGTTGCACCCCTTTTCATCAGCACATTTGTGGTAGGTGTGTGTGGGTGTGTGATGCAATATTTAATCAAGTCCATTAGCTTTGAGCCTGCTACGTGTAGCAGAGAGAGCAACAATTACATTTAGATGGAGAATAACCATTGGAAGCATAAAAATATATCAGAACGAGAGAGACGTAGAGATACACAGAGAAATAGAGGGAGAGATAGAGAGGGCTTAGAGATTGCGGGTGTAATCCCCTGACCATCTGCTCTCTCTCTCTCTCTCTCTCTCTCTCTCTCTCTCTCTCTCTCTCTCTCTCTCTCTCTCTCTCTCTCTCTCTCTCTCTCTCTCTCTCTCTCTCTCTCTCTCTCTCTCTCTCTCTCTCTCTCTCTCTCTCTCTCTCTCTCTCTCTCTCTCTCTCTCGGTCATTCAGACTCCGCCCCCTCAGGTCAGCCAGCACAAAATGCAAATAAATCCAGCTGTTCGCTAGGGCTAGCATCACCTCACTTCCTGTATTACATAATTCTTTCTATAAAGAACTGTGTCATATTTGGTACATTTCAACTAGACGCTTTTAGATATCAGTTGTGACGTGACTAGGTGTGTATTTAACATTGCCAGGTGTATTGTGAACTGTAGTTTGTTTCAACACCACCATGTTTGACCGCTGTTTAGTGATTGAGAGTCTGTTTGCTTTAATCATTAGAGGAGAAAACAGAGTTCAGACAGCGTGACCCCGTATCAACCACGTGGAACTGCTCTGGAATTAGATTTTAATTCAGTATCGTATTTTCCATTGAGCATGGTGATTTGAATATGCATATTGTGAATCGTGTATCACTGGTTTCTGCTGGCAAAATCTAAGCTGATGGGTGAAGCCTGTTGTTGTGGAAAATGAGACAGGGTGGCAGGAGGGTGTAGAGGCTAGGATGTTCTGGTTTAAATCCCCAATCTATCCCCAATATCTTTATATTATTGTTGAGCAGGGTGCCGTACACCCCAACCTGCTCATTAATGACCTGCATCTGAATCTTAATCTGCTCAAAAAATCCACGAAATAGTCATTATTATAAAGATGACTCTGAAATGAGTGAATCTAAAAATAGTCAGAATAGAAGTCAACACAGAGTAGATGGTTAACCAAGTAATCGGTCAGCATTTCCTGATGTGAAAGTGTCTCTTCTAACTGAAGGGGTGATTCTGAGATTACATCTCTTCCCACCATCAGGACCTCGGTTGGGCACCCTCTGGAGCACTTATCCTCAGCCGTGCCTGGCATGATGCTTAGTGTGGACACTATGGTGTCATGGAAACTCTCATGGCCCCGCAGTAAGATGACGAGGACACACTGGTTGATTTTAAACCCTACATTCGGAAAGACTGACAACCTTTAAGCCTAAATTATACTCCTGCATGGAATAGTTGCCGGAGAAACGCCGTGGGTCTGTGACGGCGCCTTCATATAGTCATTCTGAGCGTAGTCCTCAAAACGTTACAAAACAGCGACATCTGGGGATCTTTATACAACACGTACTAGCGTCGTACAAATGAACAAATATGTGTACCTCCTTTTACTAGTCTTATCATATGTAACCGAAATGGTAGCAGGAAAGACGAAGTGTAGTGCAACATTTTTGGAGAGGTGCGTGTATCCTACGGCGATGGCCTCTGGGCTACACAGGTCACTGAGAACAGTCAAACTATGGACGACAGTCACGCCTCGACAATTTTTCTCTCACCGCTTTCCTTTGCACGCCGAGGAATTTCCAAAGCAGGAAGTTCTCTGGAGAAATGGGGAAACTGGTTTTATTTTGTTAGCTGATAGCAGGTTCCTTTATGTCTGCCCGTGCCGTGTTCCAGGAAACCAGCCACTCATTGGCTGATTCCCGCGGTGCTTTCCGTCTGTGTTTTTGGCTGTTTATGTGGATATGTGTAGTGCTTAGGCCGTCTATGAATGTGTTTGTAACACTGTTTGTGTTTGTAACACTGTTTGTGTTTGTAACACTGGTTGTGTTTGCAACACTGTTGTGCGTTGACGCCACATACATAACAGCAGCTTAAGATGACCAGTGGTTGTGTTATTGTGTTATTTTGTCATTTGGATTTATGTAGTTCTACATAATTTTAGTTCTACATTAAAAATAAATATTAGAATTTTGTTGTGTATAAATTTAATTAATTTGATTTTATGAAGTGTTAAATAAAATTATAAAATAAATAAAATAGGATCATGTAGGATTTCATTTTATTAAGTTATTATTCCATTTTCATACTTTCTTTCTTTTTTTCTTTTTATAATAGCATGTCCCTGCATCATATGTGGGACATGTCATGCAGGCAGGGCAGAGTCATCTCTGAGATGAACCATCTGCACACCCCCAGCAGTTGTACTCGTTGGGACGGGCAGAGGTTTAGCCTCACGCCCTCCATGCTACTTAGCTGCTGTGGCTACAAGCTCCAATAATCCCCCCGCAAAGCGCCTCCCAATCCCATCAACATTATTGTCCAGAGAGAGAAAGTAAAGCAAAGATGATCTAAAATTAAACCAAAGCGGTGCGCTTTCCCCACCCAAGCACCGGCACGTCTCGCTTAGTCGGCGAAGCTTGCAGGGAAACCACGCACACTTGACCTGATCATTTCAGCCGTTTGTTTCCTTATCTTTACATCTGTAACGGCCTGCTTCTGTCTCGGCTGGTTTGTATACCCCTTGGTTGTCGTTGCTGTTGGGCTGAAGCTTCCGTGGGTCTTCAAGCAGGATGTTTTATTAACCTCTGTTTTGTAAGCTGTCTATGAATACAAGCAGTAGGACTAGGATTAGATTTGTGTACATGCACTTGAAGTCTCTTTGTTAAACCTAGACTGATTTTCGTTTCTCTTTGTTCCTACTATAGGACACATGAGCAGTGGCATTTCCAGACTAAAGGCCCCGATATGGTTGAAACGGAATAGGAATTGGCGTGATTGCATGGCTAAAATGGCTGGTTTGTGACCAAATCGAAGTGCGGTCTTCAGTCCCCGCACTGTGCAGGGTGCTCAGCCGAACTAGTCAAACTTTAGCCACACACCGCTGCCTACAACTGGTCAACAAAACCACGTGAAATACGAACAACCTACACATCGCAGTGACTATCTGGTGCCCCGTCAAAATTGCTCTGTGGTCACCAGTTTGATAGCCTATGCTAACACCCCGATTTTGCTTTTGTCTTTAGTATACCTGGTCCATAATTCAGTATAATGGACTCAAGAATGGCACAGCATAAGAGCCCAGAGCACAGACCACAGAGCGACACGTTGCAGAGTGTGGCAGAATGTAGTATACTTCACATAATGAAACTATTCTATTCAGATGATTTAATAAGGCGACACTCGGGAAGCCTGTGCGAACCCCAGGCCCCCCCAACGTAGACGCGCCCCTGGACATGAGGGTTATCAGGATGCTGGCTGAGGGAGTGGTTTTGACGAGAAGGCCTTCCATGTTTCAGGGAGTGACATACGAATGAATCCACCACCAAGTTGGAGCACCGACAGAGCCACACGGTACAACTCAAACGTAGAAATCGTACCGTTCTATATTTACATATGATGCGCGTGTCCTTCTTTCCGTGGAAGCCTGTGAAGGGAATATGACACAATAAAATGTGTTATTCAGACTTTGCATATCCCACGGCTCACCCTGGTGTATCGGGTTTTGAATGGATTGTCTGAATATGAATGGATGGCACCAACATTGTTGATCTGCTTCCTCGGTGGTTGTGCAACACGTAAATTATGTCACGTGTTGTTGTTTTTCCCTTCCTGTTAAACATTCCTGATTTCACATATCTTGAAATAGTATCTTATTTCAGCAACAAGTCTTTTTATTTTTATTTTAATCCGTTTGTCAACTAAATTTGTGGGTATCGCTACTTATCAGTAATACAAATGGAATATGAGGACATTATTTTGAATGGATGTTACAATAATTACCCCTTCCGTACGATCGATAGAATAACACCCTATCTTCAGAAAATACTCGCCTCTTTCACTTAAAATTGCCTCTTATGCACTTGATCAGAAAAAAATAAAAATGACCCTGTCTTTCGGAGTTCAATAGCTACTCTGTCTGCATGTTGTTTGTTAAACTAGGTCATTCAACACTTAGACTTTTATGCAGTTAGTCCAGTTTGATTGAATGCTTTCCTGGTTCTCTGCATCACTTTGGATAAAAGCATCTGCAAAATGTAATTAATTGACTGTTTTAACACATATTTCTGTTTTCTCTTTGCAGTCAAAAAAGCCAAGCTCTGGGGACCTCCGCGTGAGTTTTAATCACTCTAACACAAGCACATTTCATGCATTAACACCCATCTTGTTCATACACACTCATACACACTTTCCATTCACGGTCTGTTTATTTTAAGTCATTTACCATCCTTTCATCCAAATCCACTTACAATGAATTCAGATACATGTCATTAAGGAGCAGGTGGGGGTTAGGGGTATCTTGCTCAAGGATGCCTTCCGGTAGACTACAGACATTAGGTTTCGAACCCAGAACCTTTCGCCTCGGATTCGAAAACCCCAACAACTAGACTATCCTCCCACCATGAACATTCAAGGAATATCTTGTCTTTGACGCTCGGCTACATCATGGCTATGCTAGCTGCCAATGACCTATGGACCCCTAGGTCCTGTGACAACCTTATTTCCTGTTCATGAGCAGACATGTCCTGTGCATTGAACTGAATCCGTAGGTCGCAAACTGGACAGGGTCTGCATGTGCTGATTGCATGTGGTCGTAGTTTCCGCTATATCTGAATTGAACAGTCTTTTGATTTATCCTTTCTTTATTTGGCAATGCTTATAATTTAGCCCAATCCTACGGCCGGAGCAATTGGAACTCAATGAAAAATGTTTCTCCTGGAACACATGATGTGTCAATTTAAAAGAAATCGGAAACATTTCCCATCCAAGTGGAATTTCGAAAAGAAAAACATTGTTTTTATTGAACAGGTATTGGCTTTCTCAGCTCTCCACATCCAGTTGTAATGTTTTTGGGACATTCATTTGGAGGTTAACCAGTTGGAGATTGTTAAATCCCTGAAGATTGGATTTATTTATTTAACTTTTATTTAGCATCGTGTAAAACCTTCATCTCCTCGGGCTAGAAGCCATACAGGTGAACTGAGATGACTGCTGGTAAGATCCACTTCCCTCTGGCTCCCATCTTGGTAAATCCCTCTCATGTTTAGCTCTGCTCCTTTTAAGCCGCTCTGCGTTTCCACAACAACATCAGTCTGGGACATTGAGTCTAATGGTGGTGCCGTCAGACTTTCACTCTCTCTCTGGCCCCGACTGACCTTGGTGTGAGAGGGATCATGGAGTTAATGACTGGACACCACTGGAGGCTCCTCATCCCTAATAGGTCACTGGGTTGCGAGGGTTCATAGGTCACGATGTACTTCCTGGGTGATCTAGCGGGATAGTGTCGGGGTGTATTGTTCCTCAGATGTCATCAATTTTATTCTTTTGTTTGTTTGTTCCGTTTCTGGTTCTCTGCTTTCTTCCCCTGCCTCCGTACCCTCCACCCTAATACAGGCCTTCCGTTGCCTCCCTCCCCTCTACCCTCACCCAGGTCTTCCCCTGCCTCCCTCACCTCCACCCTATCCTAGGCTTTCCCCTGCCTCCCTCCCCTCCCTTCCACCCTAACCCATACTTTCCCCTCCCTCCCCTCCACCCTTCCCAAGAGACACCTGCCCCACACCACACCACTCCCCACCCCTAACCACGAGAGACACCTGCCTGAGAGCAAACACTGCTTTAAGTCTGTAGTGTTGCATGGGGCCAACTGTAAACATGAGAGCCCTTCACCCCCACAGAGGGCCACCAGGGACCCAAGAACTGAGAATGTCACATGCTGAGACTTAAAAGCTTTTTATCTATTCGGCCCCGCTGGCCTGACAAGGAAGCAGGGACGATCTGCCTCTCTCTCTCTCGCTCTTGCTCTCTGTCTGTCAGTCCATCTGTCTTCCTTCGCTCTCTATCTGTTGCCGTCTTGCCATCTGTCTTTTTGTGGTCCCTTCCTTTTATTTTATTCTTTTTATTCCTCTCACCTTTTATTTCTGTTCCGGTCTCACCCTCTCTTTCTCGGTTTCTTTCTATCTAATCGCTGTTTCCCTCTCTATCTCCAATCTTTCTCCAATCTCTCTCCCCCTCCCCCAGTCTCTCTCCCCCAGTCTCTCTCCCTCTCTTCTAGCTTGGTCTGCAGCGTGGCTAGGCTAATATGGTAACTAGTTAAAGTCTTGTTTACAGAATAATTAAGCCGGCTCTTTCCTTCCCTCTTCAAACGCTGGGCCTGAGGTTACGTTTACTGCCTTTTATCGCCTCCGATCGCTCCCTCAGCAGCCCGGTGCAAAAAACAAATCTCAAGCGTACTATCTTCACCAATGCCTGCAACGTATCAACTAATGTAACGGTTCTGAAACCAAGACCGAATCTGCGACGCAAACGTCCACGGTCCCGATCCGTCCTTCCATTGAAATCCTCCGTTTTTGCCAGTCTCCGCCCAACCGTTTGTGACAGTTCCACATCTGCTCCGAACGCAGGTAGAATTCTTTTTGTAATGTTCACTTACAATTGTAAGTGCTTTTTTATTTTGGTTTCCTAAGTTAATTGAAGTCAATTTATAAAGTTCCTTCGTCGTGTTCCTTAGTGTTCTTTATATTCAATTGTAGTTGGATTTAATAAAACCCAGAAATGTTTTTCTTTGTTTTTATAATTCACTCCCCACGAAAAAGAAATGTACAACCGAGCAGTGGATTTGGAGAATCGTTACACCTCTAATATCAACACAATTACACTCCCATATTGTATAATTTTGACAAAACAATCAACTAATAACAATCTACAACATATAAAAAGCTTTTTTTCTTTGAAGAAGTAGTTTCAATTCTACTTAAAAGTGAATGTGGTATGCTTGTTATAGGCCTACAAAGGATGGTAGCTTATTCTTCTATTGCTTATTCTTCTATTCTAGATTTCAATGTTGACCTCCCTTCTAAATAAAAGCGTGTCTCACTCTCAAACAGTTCATTATAACAACAGAAACAAGATGCCTAAATATATACCACTGTGTCTGTGAGTCCACCCCTTATGTTCTAGGCACACACACACACACACACACACACACACACACACACACACACACACACACACACACACACACACACACACACACACACACACACACACACACACACACACACACACACACACAGTACACACACTGAGCTGCCAGTCCAGTGTACAGTATGGTTGTGTGCTGGCAGAGTGTGGGATGTTTACATAGGAGTGGTGTGTTATGTTTGTCTGTGGTCTGTGTGTTTGTATTGGGCTGTCGCCACACCTCCCTGTTCATTCTTCTAACACACACACACACACACACACACACACACACACACACACACACACACACACACACACACACACACACACACACACACACACACACACACAGTATGTATCTTATGTTTTTATGGTAGATATTAGGATATCACCACCAATTGGCAAATAGGCACGCTTGCCTCATGACCTGTGTGTGTGAGACCTTTATGCAGATCACTTTTATAGAAAACAAACACGACACCAACAAGAGGACAATAGGAGTGTGTGTTATTGTGAGCACCTGGGGTCTTATGTGCGTGTGGCTTCTTTTTTTGATCTGATAATCAAATTTTACTTTGTGGAAATGTTTTTAATGTCACCAGAGCTACTAGTGCTGTCTTTAGTTATAGACAATTATTCTGATGATACTTTCTATTTCCCCCCGCTTTTTCTCCCTTTTCCTTTTATTCCATGAAACATTGATGAGCAGAGTGGTTGTTTAAAATGTCATCTCTCCCCCGCCTGTGTTTTACTGACTAATTCACCAGAGGAGATCGTCATCCATTAATAACAAACAAAGACACTCGTCAGAGAGAGGCAGAGGGAGAGAGAGCGATGGAGAGAGGGTTAGAGAGAGGGCGAGGGAGAGAGATCCACGTAGAAGACCCCCATCACTCAGTGTGTGTGTGTGTGTGTGTGTGTGTGTGTGTGTGTGTGTGTGTGTGTGTGTGTGTGTGTGTGTGTGTGTGTGTGTGTGTGTGTGTGTGTGTGTGTGTGTGTGTGTGTGTGTGTGTGTGTGTGTGTGGCCATGTACGTGTGTGTATGCATCATGCACACATGTTTTGTGCACAATATGGACCAATAGGATGGATGGGCGACCATTATCACTCAAGCTTGTGTGTGTGGGATCCTGTTTGTGTCATGCACAGGTCCATACACAACAGATCCCGATAGCCAATGCTGCTACACTACTCCATGTCATTGGAGGGCAGCACCAGTTGTCTGTTTCCTCTCCTTAATGGAGATGTAGATCCTATCTGTGTGTTGTTATGACAGGTGAGGCGGGTTCTTTAAAAGAATCGTAAACCTCCTGAGTGGTCCTTATCGAATCCATACATCCCACTGCTCTGTGGTCCCATCGGTGAGGGGGGAGGGTGTATCTGATTAGACCCAAGACTATAGACCCCCCCTCCGGCTCCTTTTGTCATAATTGGCTCCGCGTCGTTGCCTTTGTCTTCTCTTTTAAGACGCTAACGTAATTAGTTCCCTGTGTCTTATCACTGTTCTGACAGGTGGGTGGGTTAGCAGGCTGTGTACCGGCGCCAGTTTAGAAGCTGGCTGGAGAACCAACGGCTGTAAAGTGCTTAAGCTTTAAGTGCAGCTCCTCAGAGGCTCGTATCCACGCCGAATCAAGTCAAATCCAACTTTATTCATAAAGCGTTGTTTTTGCGAAAAACGGCAATAAAAAGTGCTTAATAATTTAAACAACACAACACAAACAGGAAACAAGTAAAACTAATAATAACAATAAAACCAGTCTCACAGAGACACATTGGAGAGTTAGTTTTTAACAAACTACAGGGCCGCAATGTCTCAAAAGGTAGAGCGGGTTGCCTGGCAACCAGAAGGCTGATGGTTCGATCCCTAGATCCTCCTAGCTGATTGTCAAGGTGTCCTTGGGCAAACACCAAACCCTAATGTCTCCCGACCAGCTGACTGTTGCCTTGCATGGTTGACACCGCCGTCGGTGTGTGAATGTGTGTATGAATGGGTGAATGTGAGCCAATTATTCGAAAGCGCTTTAAATGACCACTGGTCTGAAAAACGCTCGATAAACACAGTCCATTTACCATTTGAGCCATTTAAAATAAAATGGACATAGTTATTACCAAGAGATGTGGGGATTCTCCGTCGCTCGGTCGTATCTCAGACCAGCTGTGTTTGCCTCCCTTGCACCACCACCACCGCCACCACCACCGCCACCACCACCGCCACCACCACCGCCACCACCACCGCCACCGCCGCAACAGTGTTCCTGTTGGAGTGAATGTTTCCGCTCGTTACCGTGGGAACCAGGAAGGTCAGGTGACTCTCTGAACCAACAGATGGTTGTCTGTCCTGACATTCCCTCCATGCAAAGTTTCCTCTTGTATCATTCATAGCGTTATATTTAGCATGTATACACTGTTTGCTATTTAATTTAGCAGACACTTTTATCCAAAGTGACGTACAGGGAATTCCGATAACAGGAGATCAACCTTTTAATAAATCTGCAAATTAATCAAATTAACAATGAGCTTCAGCTATAAATGTTTAAATGAAGATGACAATATCATCCCCTTTTCGTCAAACACATACAGATAAGGGAGATGCCATCGACGTCATCATCATTCCGAATTTCCCGTCTGGGATCAATAAAGTTCGAGTGCATTACTTGACAAGTAATGCCTCAATCCCACACACCGTGCAAGGCAGCAACCATCTTCATGAGACGAGTTAGGGTTTAGGTGTGTCTGGTCACCTACAGTCACCACAACACAATTGATCAGGCTGTGCCGGGAAACGCACGGGCGATCCCCCTCCTAGCTCTGACCTTGGTGACCAAGCAGCCAGAGATGGGATCATGGGATGTGGCACGTGCCTGCACGCACGCTCCTCAAAGGGAATGAAATGTAGTGATTATGTCATGGTGGTACTAATCCCCACCCCGCACCCACCCACCCCACCACACCCACCTTCTGTAGGGCTGGCAGCTGGCTTATAACCCCCCTCTTCCTCCGATGTCCCAGGGCCCGGTAGAGACACTATGTTTACCTTGCCCTTGTGGTCCCTTAGTTGTAAGTTGTCTCTTAGTTTGCTTCAGTCAGAGCTCTCCGCGTTTCATTTCACTGATAATCATATGGAAACAAATGTTTATTTGTGACATGCACCATCATGCGAGGATACTTGTGTGATGGTTCACTAGCCCTCCATGAATAATCATTTCCATCTTGAGTCTTGAGTCTTGGCAGAAAAACCGGCTGGCAGGGTCGGCATGGCTGAGCGTGCAAATGAGGTCTATCAACACCTCCTCTTAGCTTCACTTCCTCTTCGCCCCCCCGCTCACCTCCTTCTGCATTCTCCTCCTCCTCCTCCTCCTCTCTGATGGAGTTGTTGTGTTGTTTACCATCTACCTTTTAGTCACTGTGCAGAGGCTCTTATCAAGGCAACTTAGTGGTTTGTTTCAAACAACTTAGTGTTTGTTTCGACTCATTAAGGACTCATTAAGGAGTCGGTATGGGTTAGGCGTCATCTTGCGCTGTCTATACTATCCCGCCCCCCTTGTTCTATTTCAGTTAGTTTCCATTCAGACTGTAATGGTTGACTTCCCAGAAATTGAATTGTCGCTAATTGTACTTGGCAATAAAATCACCGCTTCAGAACCATCCTAGTCGTCATCTCCGTCTCCCTCACCCCTCCCTTAACCTCGCCTTCCTGCCCTGATGGTATCAGACTTGACAGAAACCTTTTACTGGTTGTTCTGCCTCTCTGCTCCAAGCGCTGACCTGAGGACAGGAAGCGGGCTGGTTCTGTCGCAGAGGCCCAGGCTCTGGAGACAGTGGACATGCCGGTTAGAAGGCGTTGGCCTTTGGGCATCGCGCTCTGTCAATGTCTTTCAACCAAATCTGCAAACACACATTTTTAGGTTAGCCTTCGTCTAGTCAAGATTCGTCCTCATCTAAGATTTCCGATTCCGATTTTTGTTGCGTTATTTTTAACTCCTTTCTTGTTGCTCATGTGTTATTTCCCTTATCACCCATTTTGTATTGTTGTTTTGCACGAAAGGAGCTATAAATAAAGTTTGACTGATTGATTGATAAATAAATATATATATATATCGATATATATATATATTATCAATCAAGCCTCACCTGTGTGTGTGTGTGTGTGTGTGTGTGTGTGTGTGTGTGTGTGTGTGTGTGTGTGTGTGTGTGTGTGTGTGTGTATATATATATATATATGAGAGAGAACTAGGCAAAGGGATAATGCCAACGATTATTATCTTGTAATCTCTGAGAGGTTTTATCTTTTTTTTTTGGAAATTAGGTTCTACTGTGAGATAATACATCTGGTTTCTGCGTCAGATGTGATGTCATTCACTTACAGCCGGCCTATATACCGTACTAGCCCAGCAGCCTTTAATAAATTACTTTTGAATTGAGTTACTTGTATTTCCCCCATGTCTATACATCTATTAAAAAAACGATTTCACTCTAAAAACTCTAATAAATAATCCTGTATAGGGTTAGACTTTTTGTCATGACTTTGTTCTGCAGGCTCTATTTGTCCTCACTAATCTAGTCTATTTGTCGGCCAGTTAAATAAAGGTTCAATCAAATAAATGAAACACTTTATTGATCCTGGGACAGAAAAATGCAGGTGTCACAGCAGCACGTCCAGGACAGCAGTAGAATATCTGGATGTGAATGCGCTGTAGCGCTGGGTTTTCTCAGCAGCAAGTAGTAGAGCATCTGATGCGTTGTAACTCCCTCTTTTCTTCGATCCTCCAGAAAAGTTCAACAGCTACGTGACGCTGAAGGTTCAGAATGTCAAGAGCACGACCGTCACGGTGCGGGGCGACCAGCCGGGCTGGGAGCAGGACTTCATGTTGTAAGCGCGCACACACACACACACACACACACACACACACACACACACACACACACACACACACACACACACACACACACACACACACACACACACACACACACAGTCTCTCTGTCTCTCTGTCTCTCTCTCTCTCTCTCTGTCTCTGTCTCTGTCTCTGTCTCTCTCTCTCTCTCTCTCTCTCTCTCTCTCTCTCTCTCTGTACCTTTCCTATTTACTTTGTCAATTTCGTTTTGTAAGGGGAACAGTGATTGGTGATACATTAATTGTGGAGTGCACAATTATTTTTGATATATTTTGTCAACTGACAGTTTAATCTTAGTAATATGTTTTTGCTTCTATATCTGTATTGAAAGGAACTGTCACATTTTGCCATTTCCAAAGTCCTGCTGTCCCCCAAATAACCTTATTTCTGAAAAAAGTAGAGTAGTCAACGGCGAGAGACAAATCATTTTTTATCCTGTTTGAATTGTGCCATTACACACACGGTGTTTGTCAATTTAAAATATCATTTTTCAAGTCAAGAAAGTTAGTTTGTCGTAAAACAGCAATGTAACATTTATTTTGTGCCAAAACCGCTCAGTGCACTACTTCCCTCGTCTCGGACTGTGTAATTACATATCTTGCTTCAAAACATTGCCAAAACACAAATCAACATAATATAAAATTTAATTATAAGATGTCTGAAAATTGATTTGTTAATTTGATTTCAAAATGTACTAAAAGAAAATAGTCATTGTTTTGTTGTTTGCTTGACGAATACCTGTTTACTCGAATACACGTTTGCACTCCTAGTAGTCAGGGTAAGGGGTTTGATTCCCGGTTAGGAGTGTGATATGTACCAAATGGCCAGACATATAATGGCAGCATAAAACAAAGCAGGAAGGTTGAGCATTACGTTATTAGAAAACAGTAGAATATTGAGCAGATAAAAATGACTCATGCAGTAGGAACACAGAAGCAGTGGTCCCTCCTATATTATCTACGCTTATCTCCAACCAAGAGCAGGTGATCTGGACTACTGGTCCACTGATGGGGCTGGTAGAGCAGGCATTGTCTCCACTAATGGGAAATAGAGTGCTATGAATACTGTGCTGCAGGTTTCATGTAGATCGGTATGTCGAGGCAACACTGGGGAAATAGTTTAGATGGGCGAGACTCAGTCTATTTTTACTTGCTAACGGGAAAACGTGCAGAGTGTGAGTTGAACTATTTCTAATACTTCTACTGTTAATTTCCGTTACTATAATACTAGAATGATACTATTATTTAGTTATATGCCAAAGGCTTTACTCCAAAGCAAAAGTGAATTCAGATACATTTCAAGAGGAATTTCGTGAGGTTAGACATCTTGCTCTAGGATGCCTACAGTTGACTTCAAATTGGTCTTGAATTCCGATTCAGGGTCATGTGACCACCCATTGAAGGAAGGAACCCTGTTCCCAAATTGTCCATTTCCTTTCTCAGTCATCGCAGATTTATTTCCTCCCGATACTTTTCCAGGTAACGGTCTCTATGACAACAGGTGCATGTCTGCAGGTTGTCAATTATGTGGCCATGTCTGACGTATTATGGTTGTGTTTGCTTTTCCAGAACCTTAGTCATAAATGATTATGCCAGCAATATGTAATTTATCTCTGGGTATTGCTCACTGTATGCTAGATATTACCAGACGCAAGCAAGCAACATATTAGTTGAATGTTTCGCTGAAATAAATGAGTACTTTGTTTAGTTCAGCGAAAGATTTATTGTAGCAAATATTTATTAGATTGTTGTCCAGCTCTGGAGAAATCCATATATATATATTTTTATACAACTCTGTACAAACATTTCAAACTAAATTGAATCCAGCCGTCATGATAGTTGGCTAGCCGTTCTTAAGCTATTGAGTTTCCATCAGCTGAGTCATTCTGTTGGGAAAGCTGGAGGTGTGTGTGTGTGTGCGCGTGTGTGTGTGTGTGTGTGCGCGTGTGTGTGTGTGTGTGTGTGTGTGTGCATCCCAGGTCCTTTTGTCTTTACACCTGCATTGTCAGGTCGCCGTGGTTACGACCCAGAATCCTTCTCCTCTGTCAATTAGCCCTCCTCTTTCATTCTGTCTCTCCTCTCTCTCATTCTGTCTCTGTCATTCTGTCTCTCCTGCTCTCACATTCACTCTCCTGCACTCATTCTGTCTCCTTTTTTCATTATATCCCTCCTCCTCTCATCAGTCTCCTCTCATTCTGTCTGTCCTCCTTTCATTCGGTCTCTCCATCAGCCTTCATCCTGTCTTACATCTCTCGTTCTGTCACCCCTCCTCTCTCTCCTCTCTCCTTTTGTTAACAATGACATCATTCAAATACTGTGGTCAAATGGTTCCCTATTTCATTGGTTCTGTTGTTGGCCTTTTGAATGCCATGTCTGAAGAACAAATACTTTTGTTTGTATAGCAGAGACCAACCAGGTTGCCCTTTGTTGCCTGTTACTATAGTAGTGATGTAGTAGTAGTGGTAGTGGTAGTGGTAGTAGCAGTAGCACAACAGGAGTTGTCCTGGCTCAAAATTAGACAAACGGGGGCCACAATAATTTAGTTATAACTATTATAAAAATCACAAGCAAAAAATGAATTTGCACACGCACACAACTAACACATCCATGCACACAAATATTGCGATCACTTTTACTGCACTCACGCTAGGGCTGCACGATTAATCGTAATTAAAATAGCGATCTCGATTCATAACTCTATGCGATTACATTTCTAACGATTCCGCTGCATTTTCATGAGGTGCATCAAAACAAGCGCTCCTTCTTTCTCCCTCAACAAATAACAACGCAGTGTTAAGCCACGTGAAGCAGAGCAGCGAATTTTATTCGCACCAACGTCGAGTTTAGACGCCTCCTAGCCGGCGAATAAATCAGTTGGCGAATAACCAATCACACTCGGGTATCTTTGTCATATTCACCATGGTCACTGTAAATGTTGTAGGACATGGCGGATGTAACGGCCTATTTACCTTTCTCTCACACAGTCCTCTTATTGCATCCGTAGTGGTGAACTACATTCAAATGTCTATAATCAACGCCATCTGTTACATGTATTGACTCTTATCTCAATAGCAATCGGCGCTGCAATTCATTGTTTACTTTCACGTCGGTACGGGAAAATAGGTAGCTTTTGATAACACGAGTTATCAAATTGTGTGTGCAATTGTATCGCAACAGTTTCGTTCTGGATACCAACTTTCTCCGAATGAGTGACTTTTAGTTATCCAACAGGGAAACTCCAAAACATGGGTGTGTTAAAGAATGTACACCCTCTTATTATAGTCATCCGCAAACTGCCATTCGCTACACTATTTTACACTTGGATAAAAATTAAACCTCCATTATAATTGAATCCTCTAAATACATAGGATATTTTGGTGGAAGGCCGGAGCATATGCTTGTCTTCACTAGGCAATAGGTTGAGCCTTGAATCCATCAGTCTTTTTCACCTGCGCGATTATAATTGGAAAATGCCGCCCAAGGATACACCTCTGCATTCCTGTTCCCTGTCAGAAATGGTGTTCAGTTATAACTATACAATAGCTATACAGTTATAACTTGCAAAAGCTTATATAACTATACAATAACTATGCAATTATAACTATACAATAACTATGCAGTTATTATGCTGGAATGGTCAACCTGCTTTGTCATTGATGCTGTATGACCCTGTATATGTTTATGTTTGTACTGCATAATGGATCCTGTCTAGCTCAATTTGTAGAGCGTGGCATTAACACTGCAAGTGTTGGAGGTTCCATTCCAATCATGACAAGCACCCATGCTAAGAAATGTATTCACTCGTTGCACTGTAAGACTGCTTTGGATGAACGCCTCCACCAAATGGTTAGCCTTGACCATGCCTCATCTCAGCAGTAGATTAAAGGTGTGTTTCTGGTTGTGGTTCTTTGTGTCACCTCCAGTGAGATCAACCGTCTGGACCTAGGTCTCACCGTGGAGGTGTGGAACAAGGGTCTGATCTGGGACACCATGGTGGGCACCACCTGGATCCCCCTGGACACCATCTGCCAGTCAGAGGAGGTACCTTGCGTGCTAGCAGGCTAGCATGCTAAACAAACTGTTATGAAGGGGGACCACTGTTAAAACATCTTTAGCTAAATGCTAAAATGATAATTATACTGTTTCAAATGTGAACTACCTTTACAACGTCTAGAATAATGCTGAAATGCTAATGATAGCGTTAAGAAGGCAAACCACCTTTAAAGCAAAACGCTAGTTAAAATGCTAATGATACTGCTATAATAGCAGACTGCATTTAAAGTGCATGCAAAAATGCCTAATGATATGATTTTGAAGGCCCTCTTGAAATCATGTCATTAGACATTTTTGCGTGCACTTTAAATGCATTCTGCAATTATGGCAGTATCATCCCATAGCTATTTATTTACGTTACCTATTATATATAATAACTTGATAATATTGTGTGTCACGCTTTCATAATCATTCCCTACAATTTAAAGCTGGTGTGTTTGGAATAACTGTTTGGGATCATGGTGCGTCTTGGCCATCCAAAGGCTGTGAAACACTGTGCTAAATGACTACCGACCACTATAGTAGTGATAGCTAAATGCATGATGCTGGACTAGAGTGCATCTCTGATGGCAGGTACTGTGTCCCATGCCAGGAGGGGTCGGGGGAGTGGATGTCCCTGGACGCGGAGGTGCTGATGAAGGCGAACGAGATCTATGGCACCAAGACCGCCACGCCCCACCAGCTGCTGCTTGACACCCGCTTCGAGCTGCCCTTCGGTGAGAGACCACCACCCCTCTCAACAGTCTAGTGGCTAGGGTGCTGGATTCCCAGCCCAAAAGTCCTGGGTTCGATCCCCAATATAGGCAATAACCTGTAGGGATCTTGGAGCAAGATGCCCTAACCCCTACCTCCTCCTGAATGAGATAAAACTACAAATTCACTAAATAAGACCCTTTGGATAAAAGTGACTTAAAAGCATGTGTTTGAGAGAAAACAGTATGTATTCATAAAGATGCCGATTCCCAAACGCTTTCCTCTAGATGTTTTCAGCTTTACTCAATTGGGAGAATATGGTATGGTAATAACTCATTCAAGGCTTTCACAAAGTGTGAGTGTGTATGTCGTCATCATCCACTACCAGTGTATTGCACCCACTTGGGTGATGCACACTCACCACACACTGACCATCACAATGGCGAGGTGAGGAGTAAAACTGTCCAATCAGAGACCAGGGGTTGATCAGGTGGCCATGTAGGTGCAGATTACAGAGCCAGGACACGGGTTAGCACCCCTGCTCTAGCGACGAGCCAGGGCATCTTAAGTGACCAAAGGGAGTCGGAAACAACGGTTCAACGTCTCATCCCAAAGACGGTTGAAAATTCAGGAGTATACAGTGCAGAATTTCGCAGACATTTGGAATAATAAATAAATAATTTATTTGAAACCTTCAGGCATTTTGTAATGTGGCCACAAATGCCAGCAGTTCGTGTCTCCTTTGTCCTCGTAAATGCCACCGCTATCTCACCGGGAAGGGAACCCATAACCTGCATCGGTTGGTCATGGCATTCAGGCTACGCTCTGTGGAGTCTTTGCCAGCAATTCTTGTAGAGATAGGATTTTGAAATGGATGTGAACCAACACATTTAATATGGCAGCAAATTGTCGTTTATTTTGCTCCCACGCATACTAAGCAGTTTTCAAATGTCAGTACTATTGGGAACAGTACAAACTTTGATCCATGAAAATACAATGTACTATATTCAATACCCCAATATAAATATTTAGTAAAAGCAGCTGCGCAGCTTAGCCTCTGTTTGTTCCACTGAAGCTATACTTTCAACGCGGTGTCTACTAGAATAACCCTTTTGATGCCAGGCTAACCCCTTTCACGCCAGGGCAACCCTTTTCTCGGCAGGCTAACTCCTTTGATGCCAGGCTAACCGCTTTCTCACCAGGGCAACCCTTTTCTCGGCAGGCTAACTCCTTTGATGCCAGGCTAACCGCTTTCTCGCCAGGGCAACCCTTTTCTCGGCAGGCTAACCCCTTTGAGGCTAGGCATACCCCTTCGATGCCAAGCTAACCCTTTGACACTAAGCTAACGCCTTTGACACTATGTTCACCCCTTGGGGCTACGCTTACCCCTTCGACACAAGGCTGACCCCTTTTGATGCTACACTAACCTCTTTGACACCAGGCTAACCCCTTCTAGGCTAGGCTAACCCCTTTGATGCTTGGCTAATCACTTTTATGCTAGGCTAACCCTTTTGACGCTAGGCTAGCACCTTTGATGCTAGGCTAACCGCTTTGATGCAAGGCTAACCTCATTGGTGCTAGTGTAACCCCTTTGATCCATCAAAGTGGTGAATCAGTCTGGTTTCTCCCAAGATAGCATAGCATCTGGTTGAAGAGCAAGGCCTTTCCAGGTGGTGCCGGAGCTCTCTCTATCACCGCGCCTCAATTACTTAACCCACTCCCCTCCCCTCCCCCCCCCCACCCTACCCCCGCCCCGAGCCACGCAGACTTTGAAGCCCCCTGGTCTTTGTTCTACGTGGGCCGTTTGATGTGTGTGTTTCTACGGTAACTACCTCGTGACCAGCGACCGCCGTGGGAGTAGAACACAGCGGTGTTTAGAGGCTGGTTGATGGGAGGATGGAAGGGAGTTAGGTAACAGACTGAGGGCGTGTGCCGCATTGATGGATGGATGGACAGATGGATGGATGGATAGTTAACAGATATATATAGTTCCCTGATTGATAGCTATAATAGATAAAGAGATTGTTGACAGACAGACATTGACAGATGATAAATATCGATAAATATAATAAACGGTGAATAAATAAGAAGTCACTACTAAATGTTTATCAATGTCCTCTAGTTGAGACTTTACTTCACAAATAGTTTCATCAACCTGCTCATTTCTGCCACTGCAAGTAGTTTGTTTTCATGATTATCTTTCTAACTAACAAAGTTTAGTTGACCTATTTTATTTCTGATAGGAAGAGCTCTAGGCACTCTGGCCAGAGCGGTGTGACTGTATTGACAGACTGTATTGTAACGTGGTGATGATGGCTCCATAGTAATGCACAGTATTAACATCCAATACAGTCTCGTTCTTCCCCACCTTTCTTCTTGGGTTCACCATAACTTACATTGTAACTGTAGTCTCAAATTGAAACACATTTATGTTTCACAAAGTACACAATATGTGTGTGTGTGTGTGTGTGTGTGTGTGTGTGTGTGTGTGTGTGTGTGTGTGTGTGTGTGTGTGTGTGTGTGTGTGTGTGTGTGTGTGTGTGTGTGTGTGTGTGTGTGTGTGTGTGTGTGTGTGTGTGTGTGTGTGTCAGACATCCCAGATGAGGAGGCTGAGTACTGGACTGGGAAGCTGAAGGACTTCAACACCATGCCTATCCATGAGGAGGTACACACACTCGCGCACGCACGCGCGCGCACACACACCACCAGTACATGTGTTATGTTATGTTACATGCATTTTTTTCTTGTGATACGTTTTCTCAGGTGTTATTGTCCAATATCATATTGCTAGGGATTACCAAACAATTATGATGAGAAAATGTAAATGTTGACTTTGTCACATATTGACCATGTATTTTGTCCCGTATATCAATGTTGACAATGTGTTTTTTCTTCTTTGACAAATGCTGACTATGTATTTGTTCTTAACGTATGAATATTGACTTTGTATTTTGTTCTCCTATATGCATGTTGACTATGTATCAGCTTGTCACTGATGTTTCTATTTATATTGTTTTCTCTCCAGTACCCTCTCCAGGAGGACGTGTCGGGACGACCGCTGCATCTCGCTGCCTCCCACTGCTGTGAGTTAGGCGCTGCAATACCACCCTGAGCCCCTAGGTGGTGCCATTTAGCCACTACACAACTGCTCCGCTCTCTTAACTAACATTAACAAAAAAACGTATGGTTTAAAATCCCCACATATCAGAGCAGACATCAGCTAGATGTATTTTTTGGGGGGGATTTGGAGCACCAAACTTTAAGCCATCTTTATTTATTTTATTATTTGCTATTCATATTATTTTACACACTTTATGGTAGCTTGAGTTGTATTTCTTTAGCACATCACTAGCATTTTGGGTGTTAGCCAAGATTGCATCAGTTAGATGTCTAACTAACGCCCCCTTGTCAGTTACAGATACCAACAAACAAATAACTACGAAAAAGAATTTGATTAGTTCAAAACAAAGAAATATACATTTTGTTGTCCACTCTGATAACTTGCTGACTTTCCTCCTCATTTCCACACGTGGAGAACACAGGATCACTGTACTCTCATTCATACTCTCTGTTATGTCAGGATCACTCTTCACTCACTCCTTCTCTGCTATGTCAGGATCACTCTTCTTTCACTCCCTCCCTGTTATGTGGTCTAACAAACGTCTCACTCCTCACGCCTACCACCACACCAGGCAGCTATTTCGGATGGGCTGACACTCAGAGTATGTAAAACAGACCACTATCGTTCTCTCCCAAAGACCTTCCCTGCTGCCACCTTGCGCATGTCCTTGAGCCCCCCCCCCCCCCCCCCCCCCCCCACCATATACAGTATATCCCCTACAGATGTTACACCAATGGCTGTTGTTCTGGTTTTGGTTTGGTTATGTTATAGCGAAAATTCCCATAGCACGCTTTATCCAGTAACCATTTTGTCCTCTGCTCCTTCGTGCTCACCCTCTTCTCCTCCATCTTTGTTTTTTTAAAGTTTTTTCTGTCTTTTGTTTTTGATTGTTTTGATCTGATTTTGTTCATCACTGTTGCTGCACATAATTTGTTTATGTTGCTCAGACGATCGATATGTCTGATAAGGGACATCTCTCTCTAATTCATCATTTTTTATTTATTAAATTAATCACTAATACAATGACTTCATAAAATACAACTTTTAAAAGTCTAATATAAGCTTAAACTTGAATGGGATTCCTTGGACTAATCCTTTTATTATAGAACAGCTGACTACTATTTCCTACAACTGTGAAACATATTTCATATTTAATATAACAGTCGAACTAAATCGAGTCAAATAATCACCAATCCAATATTTCTAGGAGATCTCCAAGGGTCCAGAAACATTGAAATCCAACACCGCTCCTCCGCCAAGCTGGGCTCTGCAGTGCCCGTTCTCGCTCGGGTGTCACCTTGGAAATATTTTCGTTTCTTTTGTTTTACTCTCAGACATGCATAGCAAGGACTGTACATCTTGTTATGTCTGAGGTACTCTCTCCTACCCCCAGTGCATTGCTGCAGAAAGACCCGCCCCCTCCTTGTATGATGTCACTGGCAGCATTAGGAAGATTGCTTTACTTACCGGCTTTATTGGTTTGTCCTCATGGCGGACAACATGGCTTCACCCCTTTGTTTAGTTAGTCTTGCAGTACAAACAGCAACACCCGCCATGCATGATCCAGACTTGTGCACTCCTCCTCCCTGGAAGCGTGTTGATTATGGTCCATTCTGAGACGAGGTTGTGACCCAGCCCTGATGGCCTGTACCCCTTTCCTCATTGGATACTGCTCCTCTAGGCTCCATGAGCAGTAACCAATGAGAACCCAGGGCCGGCGACACAACAGGAAACCATTCCAACAAGACCCGTGGTTCTTAAACGTAGTTCGGTAGAATCTTTGACAAGATTCTACGTATTGTTCATGCTTTTATGCACTCAAAGAAGCCGTTATTTAGTACTTAGTTGTTTGGCTCTTGCAATTGCAAAAACAAAGCTTCAAAAAATGTTGTCACGTAAATAGAAACTATCTGGACCTTTTAAGACCGTAATAAAATGATTATACCAAAGATTATGAACTAGAGGTTATAATGAATTTTCCTCTTTAAAACAAAATTGTATGCATATATCCTCTTTCTTATTAGGCTACACCAGTTTAATTTTTATCATGTTTCCATTGGGCTGTCCTTTACTAACAGACTGCAAAAGCAGAATTATTGAGTTTATACAAGGTGTGTGCAACAATGTTGTTATAATGCAAACAACATTATTTTGTCAATCAATACAGAAAATCTCTTCAAACAATAAAGAAAAACAAATGATATGTGATACATATCAATACCGACATCTCTAGTGTTCTAGCTTTAGCAGATGACACCTAATAATAACAACTTGATGCCTCTCTTTCTGGCAGGTGGTCTTGCATTTGTTTGTAAGGCCCATTGAGCTCCTAATATGCATAACCTTTGACCCTATAACCGTACTCTCTCTCACCTGGCAAACCCCACTTTCTGGTGTTTTTATTGCTCTTTTTTAACTTAAGTCTTGCAGGAGTGCAGAACTACAAATGTAAATAGCATACACATTTTAACTGAAGTGCATCTGAAAGCCATAGAGACCAACCTGTTTATTAATATCAACAACAGACTTTGTTTATTGCTTATTAATGTATACAAGGGGCCGGGACAGTGTCATGACAAGGGTGTCGACTCGCAGTTAAAGGGTTCTGGGTTCGATCCCCCAATGTCCTCAGTCTGTTGGCATCCTAGATCAACACGCCCTTACCCCTACCTGCTCAATAACGATGTACCTAAAATTCACTGTAAGTCCCTTTGGATACACTGTGGTGTCCTTTCAATTTAACTAGTAATCACTTACTACCACCTTTTTATACAGCAAGTACCAAAGAGCATGCACTGTAGCTCAGAGATTCCTCATAGTGCTGAGAACAATGGGTCCTTTGACGCGTTGGCAAAGTAAACACAGGCGTAGATCCTGAGGGTCAGGTGTTGGCTCTATTGACATTTGTCAGAGACTGCAGGGCAGCAGCTCCACTAGTCGTCCCTAATCGCCAATACCGGTTGCTCATGAGCAGAGCGACGGAGCTATGCTGTACCGTAACACCATGGTCCGAATGATCCGGAGTGTACTTAACCCGAGTCCTCGCCATCGTCGTCGTCGTCGTCAATAGCGACCAGGTGATGCCACGATGGATCTGTTCATCACCTGCCTCCTGAAGTTGACCCGCTGGATGTTTGCCCCCGCAGCGCTGGACGACCACGACAACGCGCAGGACGACCACGACAGCGACTACCGCAGCGAGACCAGCAGCGGCGCCCCGCCGCCGCGTTTCCACACCACGGCCCAGCCCAACTCCTCGCTGCACCAGTACCCCCCCATGAGGCCGCCCAGAGCGCCCCAGAACCCCCTCCACCACCAGCACCAGCACCACCACCACCACCCAGGCGTGAACCCGCGCGAGCCATGCGCCGACTCGGTGCACAGCTTCGACATGGAATACCGGGAGCAAACGGGAAGCAGGTCAGACACACCTATATATAATCTTTCTATTCATTGTTTTTGTATTTCTTTTTAATATTGTTTTTATGAATTTATTTCTCAGAAAGAAACTCACTCTACACAAACAGAGATTCAGAGCTACACACACGCACTGCCTATAAATTGCAAGATATATGAGCAACATCTACCTTAAAAGATATTATATTTGGTTCAAGAAATGTATCAAAGCCTACAAATTAAGTACATTTTCCACAGCCACCCGGGCAAAATGTAGAGTAGCTATATGAAGCACAATAATAGGATGAGTAACTTTTTGTTTGTGAGTGAGGAAACAGTTGCTATATATATAGAGCACTTTAAAGTGCTTTTTGATTTCCATGACAAAAGTAGAGCTCAACAAAGTGCGTTCAGAGCTAAAATAAAACATCTGCAAAATTGAAGTTAGCATGCGAGATGTTCCCAGAAGAGGTGGGTCTTCAGATCTTTATTGAAGATGGGGAATGTTTCTGCAGACCCAAGGGAGATGTTTAGTGTGGGTTCTCCTTGTTGTATTTGTAGTGACTGGATCACTCCGCTGATTGCACAGACTACTCTCTAGTGGTAGGAGTAGACCTAATGGTTGCTACCATTTTCTTCAGCCTAAATCCTTGATATTTACGACAATGACTTCTATTCAAAGCTGTAGTGTAGTTATGTTCAATGTTATATCTGGCAGGAGTTTGAATATTGTCTGCATGGTTGTGGTTTTAAAATACAAGGGAAATTGAGAGGGTGGAACCCAAAACCTTTGAGCCAGCTTTGTTTTTCTAGTCATGTATGTTATTTTACACATGTAAAAGAAAAGTAGCTGTGTTGTATTTGATCATTAACACATTCCTCGCTTGCTGGGCGTTAGCCAAGGTTGCATTTACCGTCTGGGTGTTGGTTTGTGGCTCTCAGCTCCGAGGGAGCGTCATAACTGCGCCTGTGTTGACAGATAGGGACGTTGATCCAGATAATTCGACAACATCAATACACAGTCGAAGGAGATTAGAAACAGCCATTGAAACTCCTTCTGGTTCCAGTTTCCTCTTCCAATTGTTCTGGATTCCTATTATTTTGGCGGGAATAACCCCATGCTAGTCTGGTTGGTGCTGACCTTGGTGCACACCAAATCATCGAGGACACCCCTCTTGTAAGACATGGGTGTCCAGAAAATTATATCGAGTTTTTCGTGACCGAGTATCTCTCTGGTAGGATTTAGTCCTCAGGGTGGGGACTTTAGTTTGTATTCCCTGTACATGCTGCTGCCAGAGAAGTGTCCAAATGCATGACTGTTGCTCTAGGGATTAAATAACGTCCATGCACTTATGTCTTCTACACAAAAACACACATGCTTGCACAAACAAATACATGGTCAGATTGGACAGAATGGACAGACTTTCACACATTTATTGGTACAAATGCAATCTGAAAATGAATTCCACATTTATTTGATTTGATGTGAAAGATTATGTTTATTTAGTTAACATTGTGAAGACTCAGTGGGATAGTTAGCCGAGCAACAATATCCAAAGTTCATTTGTTGTGGTTTTACATTTCTATATATTCTTTTTAAATAGTAATTTCAATTCATTTCCACACTAACACTGCTCAGAAAATATTTTGTTTCTTAAAATCGAAATGGATGTGTTTGATTCAAATGTTGTAATTTGCACGAAACAGTCTTTGTCTTGACTTCTGGATGCACTTCTCAATTTACTCTGCTTAATTTGCTTGTTTTTGCTTTTTTGATTCTCATTTCCTTTTCCATATTTTCTCTTTCCTTATCTGCATCTACCCTTTCCCGTGCTTTCGCTTGCCATTATCATTATTATTACCTTTGCCCCCTACTGAGACTAGATTGTTAAACCAAAGAGGCAGGGTTAGGATAATCCCGTTGGACTCAGGCATGGGGGTGGAAGAATGGCAACACAAATACAGACGGCAGGCAAAGCCTCTACTGAGGGACTTCCTAGATGACGAGGAAGAGGACACCGTAATTCACCGCATTGCTAGAGCCTGTGCAGAGTCCCAATTTAGCACCATCGACCGAACCACCTCCAAACATAGCGACATCCTCCCTCACCCTGTCGAAGCCCCCTACCCCGAAGGCTATGACACCATCGACCGGCGTCGGCGGAAGAAAAAGACCCGGGACCCCGAAGGGTTGTTCGCCATAGACCCAGAAAAGCTCAGAGAAAACAGCCCGGACCATGATGTTCTGCGGCAGAAGCGAGGCGAGCTGGCCATGAGGAAGGTGGCAGAGATCCAGGAGGAGGAGGAGCAGATGACCCCATGTCTCCGGCCGTACAAGAACGGGCTTCTGTACAAGACCCGGATGTGGGCCAAGAACGAGCTGGAGCACACGTTGGAGAACTACATGGCATATAAAGAGCAAGAAGCTGCCAGACTCAGGGCAGGGTTGGGCTACAATGAATTTGAAGGCGCTGACGGACACTACCCAATGGAAACGGACATGAAAGCCATTGACCTTTTAGCAGATGACATCCAGTCGTCAAACGCCAGAGGTCATGGCATGAACAGGTATTCTTTATCGTTTGGACATCCCGCAGATGCTCCGCATGGCCATCGGAATAAGAGGGCAGGTAAAGGCAAGCTGGGAGGTTGGACTCCGGAGGCCCCGCTATCTCCGTTGGAGGAGCCTGGTGACGAATTTGTGGACCCAATGGATGAGCTGCAATGTCTAGTCGAAACCGTTTCAGAGTACCTCGCGGAAAAAGAGGAAGAAATGAGCAAGTACGGTTCCCTCCCCAGAACGAGCAAATCCAGACTGTCGTCCCTCGGAAGCAACAAGACAGATTCTCTTGGCGATGAACCAAACGGCTCTTCGAAAGATCTCAAAGCTGAGACTCAAACGCAGGCAAACTCTGAGCAAGGTATTTCAGGTGTTAAAAACATTGTGAGCTCTTTGTTTAGTTCCATCACAGAGAAAGTTAGTACCGGTCCAAAACAGCATGTACCTGGATCTGTAGCACCGCAAACTGCTCAGCCCTCACAAACATCTGGTATCTCCAAATTCTTCTCCTTTATTCCAAAATCAACCAGTGCAGCTCCAGTAGCTATGGTATCCCCAGTAGAAAGTTCTCCAGAAAAATCATTGAGTTCTCTTCCTTCTCAACGTGACGTAAAACCTCACAGTAATAACAAGGAAATAAACAATGCTAGTGTAAAATCCCAGAATGAAATTAGATTGGTTGAAATGGTTCCAGATTTAGCTGATAAACCTCAGCCTGAGACAGGGAACTCTGTTTTGGGGAAATTGAACCCGTTGAAGCTGTTTTCTGAACCTGATGTACCAAAGTCAGATGGAAAACAGCCGCCACTGACGACTAGATTTCAAAACCGTGCTCTTGGAGATGAAAAACATATGAACGGTAGCGAACAGTCAATAGGGGGAAGTAAGCAAAAAGACACAATAAAACAAAATGATGGAGAAAGAAGGAGGGATGAGAGGCAGAACCAAATGGCTTTCATACAACCAAATTCACAAGGGTCAGTGCCCGGAAAGTCAACTGTGCAATCCGAGCCTGTAAACTCAACCTTCTTTAGCCTGAAGGCTCTAAGCACATTTATAACACCTGCAGCCCCTATTCCGCCTCAGGGTCCACCCCCAGTGGCAGTCTACCCTGTGTTTAGATCAGCAGAAGGTGCCAGAACTGTGGACCAGCCATCTGCCTCCAGTAGTAGACTGTCATTACCTTTCGGTTCGTCTGAAAACGTATCCCATTCGCAACCCCCCAAAGCAGAGGGAGGAATCCTGTCAGGCTTCCTTAAGTTTGCATCCAGTGAAGATATTAGTGCCCGAAACACACAGAACCCAGTGCAGTCATATCACCCGAATCCTTTACCTTCAGGCATGTCAGATCCTTCACCTCATAGTTCTGCTGTTACCGCCCCAACATCGCAACCACAGGGCACTACAGAGACTGGTTGGTTCTCGACCATCTTTAACACAAACCCTGCTCACTCAACTCAGAACATTCCCAGTGGTCAACAGCAGATCCAAAGAAACCAAGTTCCAGCGGGCTCACATCCAACACCCTCCTCGAACCACAAACCGTCAGCCACACCTCACGGGATGCGACAGCAAGCTCCACCACCTCCTGAATCCCAAGGTTTTTTAACAAGTCTTTTTAAAGGAAGCTCCACGGATGACCTGTCTCGTACGGGAACCAATCAGCCCCAGCAAGGAGGACTTCTATCTGGGATTCTTAAGTTTGGATCAACGAGTGACATATCTAACAATTCACACTATCGAGACCCCCTTAGAAATCCACCGCCTAACAATCTCCAGCACGTCGACCAACAACCTCCCCCTCAACAAAACCCCCAGGCCCCGGGAGGCTTTCTCTCGGGTCTACTGAAGTTTTCATCAAATGAAAATATATCACAAAACCCCCATCCTCCTCAGGGTCAACCACAGAGGTCTCCCCTTGGTGACCAACAGGCCATACATCCCTCTCCCCCACAACAAGTACAACCACAACAAGGTGGGCTTTTCTCTGGCTTGTTAAAATTTGGATCATCTGAGAAGGTAACCCCCAGCCCAACAGTTCAGGCTCAGCAGCAACAAAGTAGTGATCCACATTACCAACAGAATAACAATCAACAAAATATTCACGGTTCAAATCGTCATACTCCTCTAAGGGACAGTCCAACCTTTCTGCAACAAACTAACAAGCCAGACTTCACTCGTCAACAAACATTTCCAATACGCCAACCCCCATCCAACCAGGCTGGTCTGTTATCTGGGCTCTTCAAGGTTGCCTCTGCAGATAATGTTTATGAACAGTCCACATCCACTCAACAAAACTCCATGGCACCAAGTCGGTCCAGCCAGGGAGAACCCATGGCAACAAATAAACCAAAAGATGATATGGCACCAAGACCACATCAACCTTGTGGGCCCTTTTCTGCACAGCGACAGGCAGACCACTTGCATCAGCAGATGAACCCCCTCCAGGATAGTGAGAATGTTCAGACACAACAAGGTACTACAAGTCAGCCTGGAATACTCTCGGGTATGTTTAACAAGTTAAAGAAACAAACTGAAAACATTGACGTCATCGGGCAGGGATCAACGGGTCAACTGCCGCATCCAAGATTGAGAATGAACGTTTTGTCAAGACAGTCCACCATTCAAACTCAGACACCCTCCCATGAAACCGATCAGTCTCTTCAAGAACAGAAGGTGGAGCTAAACAATAATCCTACACTACCTGCTAAACAGCAAGGATTTCTATCAGCGATTTTCAACAAAAATGAATCAAGGGAATCTTCACTAATTAATCAAGCAGAAATAGCAGCACATAGTTCAGAGAAAAATATTGTTTCATCGCTCTCTTCTGGAGTGCTTCCAGAAATAAATAAAGTTGCACCAAAAACTGCTAATTCTGAACAAGATGACAGAGAGAGGAATTCAGTTAATTCTTACCAAAGCAGACATGCTTTGGTTAGAGCCCCTGTTTCAATTGACAGAGAAAGTCTGGACTTAAGGACCTCAGCCACTTTTTCCAGATCTCTTCAGAGTCGAGAAACATACACTTCAATCAGCACAGGGAATTTAACTCTGTCATACTATCCAGGATCCCTTCATTATGTTCAGCCAATGGCTTACAGCACTGGAAATATTCAATCCCTTTCACAGGGCTACTCAAATGCCGCTATAGTACCAATGGAGCAACGTATCAGGGGAAGCAGTTCATCTTTGCATGAAGGTCAGCTGTCACTGAATGCAATAAGCCCCACTTATGATGAAAATCAATGGATCCAGCAGTCGGCTCTTTGGCAGCAGTTTCAGAGTGAGTCCCAGAATTATCAACGTGTGACAGACCAAGAGAATGGACAGTGGAGCCGAAGGGAGTCATTACAGAACCTCGCTCTCCAGTGTAACCCCTCCAATATGAACCAGCTGAATGCAGCTCAACTGCAACCAAGCCAAGATGTTAATTTTCAACCAAAGCAGCATGAGCTTCATCAATTCCAAGGAAGCCAAAGTTTCAATAATGACCCATATGGTAAAAATAAACAGTGGAACAGCTATGACGACTTACAATATGCAAACAAGGAGGAGAGTGCATTAAACTTAACTACCAGACATGGTAATGCCAAAGTGGGGAAATGGCACTCATTTAATAACGATAGCTCTTACAGTCTTAGTGGAGTTTCATACCATGAAGGTTTTTACGAGGAGACCCCACCAAGCCTATCCTACTCTGCAAATTGGCAATATGGAACCAATGCTTTCCAGAATGTCCCTGCTAACGGAGTGATTCATCAGAGCAAATATAATTCAAATAAAACAGAGTCAAGTTTCCCTCAACATTCCAACAGTGAGATTGAGGACCCCACGTATCTTGAAGATATCGAGTGGTACCAGCAATGGCTTGCATTGTTGGAGCAAGGCATGTGGTGGCCAGCAGAGGAAGGCGATTGTGGCTACTTCGTTTACACAGACCATGAATACATCTACACCCTGCTCACCGATGCAGCCGGGGAGTTTGTCTACGCCTGCGCCCCTGAAGAAAAGCCCTGGGAAGATGTACAGCAAGTGGACGTTTTTCCTAGTGCTTGGTTGGACAACGAAAAGGTGTCTGTGTGTGGCTTTAAAGTTCCCCTGTACAATGAAGACGAGCTTCTTTGGCTACCCGGACAAGACCAGAATCATCCCCAGCTTATGAATGCACCAGTCGATTTATCAGCTGCATATAGAAAGGGAAACCAGATCATGAATTTGAATCTTGAACGTTTCTCGGAAATGTTTGAAAATTCATTTGCACCACAGGGGGAGCTCAGTGTAGACCTGGCGTCGTATAGCTTAAACAAAGTTAGGATGGATCCCAGACAGCCGAAATACATTAATCAGGACCCATACACACAAGTCATGGACCTCTCGTGTCAAAATAAAGAGTACTCAGGCCCTTGTTGGAACAATCAAGAAACAAAGAGTCTTCTTGCCCAAAAGGTTGCCGTTTCACTTAACTCTACCCCTACAGCAGATCCAAATCAGCAGTTACTCAACAACTGTTATCAACCTCGCCAGCGGCGACGGTCATCTTCTGCTGTGACTGTGAAGCACATAAAAGATACATCAGAGGAGGAATGGAGAAAGAGAGTGACTCCTGGAGAACAGCAGCCTAACCGTGGACACATATCTCTCATATCATCCTTTGTGGCAAATACATCTCAGCCAGATTCTGGCATTGTCTCCCAAGAGCAGCAAAGAACAGCAGCATCTAAAGCCACTGACCAACAGCCTAAAAACATTATATCTTTGGGTCTGCAAAGCCTTAGGTCAAAGATAGTTAAAGATGATTCTGCAACCACTGTAGCACAACCACAAAGTGCAGAACAAAAATCTGAGATCACAACCGCCCGTCGCTCAAGAATGTTGCCCATATCTCCACCAGCTAGTCAAATTAGTCTAACCCAAGAACATTTCCAGACTACTGCACAAAAACCTAGACTTGCACGACAGCCCACAATTTCACAGCAAGCATCCCCACTGGTTCACCAACAAGTCACAGGACCATTCGGCTCAAGAGATTCCCTAAACAAATCTGGACTACTGACACAGACGCAATCGAAGCCCGCTGAAGAAATCAAAGAAGCCAAACCAAAGGAACAACCACAAGCAGGTTTTATGAGCATTTTCAAGACTGCAGTAGGAATAGACGAACCCAAACCAGAGCCCACTGATCAGCAGAATAAAATTGGTAACACTGGTACCTTGCCAGTCACAGCTAACAAAGAAGCTACAGGTGTATCAAATCTGTTTGGATCCTTAGGTAGCCTTTTTGGTTCTGACACCTCTTCAACACAGCAACAACAACCAAAACGCACTGTTCCAGAGAGTTCTTTGACAACGGCATCTAGACCGAAGGGTATACATAGACAACAGACAATGGATCAGAGTTCTTCCTCTCGGTCAACTCCAATTCAGCAACCAATCAAAAGTCTGTCACAAGTATTTACTTCTAATTCTGCCACAGGTCCTGGGCCAGGCAGATCCCAAACCATGCCACCAACAGGACTGACCAAACAAGAACCAGTACCCAAATCAACTGGTGGACTGTTCGGGTTTTCTATTGGCGAGATGGTATCAGGCACATCTCCACCTGCTCAAGCTGCTCCGTCACCTGCAGCAGTTGCAGCTCCAGAGGCTCCACAAGAAGAATCACTTGGTAAAAGCTTCTTATCCTTATTTACTGCCCCAGGTCTTGTACAACCTGCTTCTAAAACTGGGCTTCCATCACAAGCACCTTCACCAAATGAAGCTTCTCGTGCTGCTCCACAAGCTACTCCCCAAGCTAATCAAGAAGAATCACTCGGTAAAAGTATATTATCAATGTTCAGTGGTCCAAGTTCTGCCCAGACTGTGCTCTCAGCTACAACACCCGCTGCAGGCACTAGTCACCAAGTACCTCCGCAAGAATCTTTTGGTAAAAGTTTAATGTCAATGTTTGGAAACCAAAGTCCCACCCAGGCCCCAGCTCAAACCAAGCCTAGTGCTGAACTGCCATCCCAAGGGACTGCTCTGCCCAAGGAGCCAGCCAATTCAGGATTTCAATCCATGTTCAGTAGTTCCCAAACACAGACAGGTTCTATACTTGGAGGGATTCTGCCAGGTGCCTCTAGTTCAAGTGAATCACCAGCAAAGGGATTTCTATCAATGTTTAGTGGTCCCAGTCAACCTGAACCTCATCAGCCACCTCAAACACCAAATACCCAACCAAAGCAACAAGGTACATCTCAATCACAAAATGAAACAAAATGTGTACAACAGCCACAACCTCAAGGCCAACCACAGGGACAGCAAGCCAGTTCTGTCCTTGGTGGATTATTTGGTGGCTTGTCGACTTCCAATGAAAGTCCAGCAAAAAGTTTATTCTCAATGTTTGGCGGTCCTAGTCCCGCCAAACCTCCAGCACCTGGAAGCCCTGTTACTTCAGCTCCGGGAGCAGGCCTACTCTCAATGTTTACTTCTACTGTACAACAAACACCATCACAAGTATCAGAGGTGTCAACCACCAGTGATACACCAGGTAAAATCACAACTTCAAGTGAGTCTGGTCTTGCATCAGTGGAACCACAAGTAACACCATTAATTGACTCTACTGAGAAGCAAATTGCTTCTGCCGATGGGACCACAATTAAGATGGTTGATTGTGCAGTTTCAGAAACTAAATCAGCACACACCACTGCACAAAGGGAATCAACCCCAGAACCTATACCTCAGGAAGGGGATCCTCATAAACCACCAACTTTCTCTGGATTGAATTCTATGCTCAGCAGCTCAAGTCTACAGGCGACATCTGCACGACCTGGATCTGGCATTGATGTTCCAAAAGCAGGAGCATCGCCTGCAAGCGATAAACCTAGACCACCAGCCTCAAACGAACCTGCTAAAGGCCTGTTGTCCATTTTTGGAGGACCTGCTCCTCAAGCAGCCACTCCCCAAACTGGGGGGTCTTTATTTGGGGGAATGTTTGGAGGATCTAGTCCACAGGCAGCAACTCCACAAACCGGTGGGTCATTGCTTGGAGGTTTGTTCGGGGGTAGTGCTCCAGCAGCTTCCAGTGCTCAAACTGGAGGATCTGTACTAGGCGGGATGTTTGGAGGCACTGCTGCCTCCACTGCCGCACTACCACCACAGACTGGTGGATCCATATTGGGTGGAATGTTTGGCGGAGCTACCTCCCAAACGACAGCTCCCCAAACGGCCGGTTCAATACTGGGGAGTATGTTTGGGGGTTTGACTTCTCAGCCGGCTCCTTCCCAGACTGGTGGGTCATTGTTAAGTGGATTATTACCTGGAGCTCCCTCTGCACCTGGGGATACCCCTGCTAAAGGCTTGCTGTCAATGTTTGGAGGTCCAAGTCCATCTTCCACAGTGACTGACCCACTGAAACCCACTGAGAGCCAAACACCAGATAAAGAGAAAGATGGTACACTCAAACAACCTCACATTGAAACTGCACTACAGGCAACAAGCTCACCTAAACCTGACAGTAGCATTGCTATTGTTCAGAATTCTGATAAGCCACCTGAATTAACCGTTGAAGGTCAATCTAAAGATGTACATATTGATACAGCAACTGAGCAACCAGTCAAGGCAGAGGAGCCAAGTAAACCAGAACCAGTGGTAGACCTAAGCAGCGAGAATCAATTGCCATCAAAATCAAACGAGGCAACGCCTTTGTCTAAGTCAGCAAATCCAGCTGTAGCACAACAAGAGAAGCACCTAGAGCCAGATAAATCGATGCTTGATTCCTCAGCTGATGCAGTTTCAGGGTTTATGTCCTCCCTTTTCAAACCAGCAACTGCACAAGTTACTCCACAGCAACAACAACAGCAAAAAGCGACACCTTCTAGTGTAGGAGGAGCGCCACCCCAGCCTCCTCAGACTGGGGGATCTTTATTGGGTGGTATTTTTGGAGGCGCTACCAACCAGAACACAACCCCAGTGTCGTTACTAGGAGGTTTATTTGGTGGGGCGGCTCCACAGGCTAAGCCTCAAACAACTGGACCTCCGACTGGTAGTTCTATACTAGGGGGGATGTTTGGAGGACCCGCTGCCAAACATGCAGATCCCCAGGCTGCAGGATCATTGCTGGGTGGGATCTTTGGAGGCGCCTCTGCCCCAACGCCCACAGCTCCGGCTGGTGGGTCTTTACTTGGAGGAATGTTCGGAGGGGCAACAGCCCAGACTGCAGCCTCCCAGAGTGGCGCAGGGCTTGGAGGAATTGGTGGATCCTTATTTAGTGGTAGGGCTCAAGATCCACAAGGACCAAAACCAGCAGAGGCCAAGCCAACACCGGACGCTGCACCGCCGCAAGAAAATAAAAGTGAAAGTGTGACACTCAAAATAGATCAAGTTAGTACTGAGGCTCAGGAAAATAAACAGAAAGTAGTAAGTGACATTGTTCCTCTAACTGTTACAACTGTTAATAGTAATCTGGCTGATGCCACTGTAAATGAAAAGACTGTTATCGAAGGGGAGGAGGTAATACACGAGAAGCCTACACAGATTAGAGGTGAGGCTGAAAATAAAGACTTGGACATGTCAGCAACACCTGATAGCCAAAAGGTAGATACTGGGAAAGCTACTGTTGTTGATCAGGTCCCCACAAATCCAGACCAATCTCAAGCCAAGTCCCTATTTGGCTTCATGTCAACACCAGGTGAGGCAGGAAAATCTTTAGGATCACTTTTCTCCTCCGCACCAGCACAGCCCACAGCTTCCCCCTCAATGCCCCAGTCAGATGCAGTTAGTGGTCTGTTGTCAGGGTTTAAAACCTTATCAGCAGGGATATTTCAAGATGAAAATCCTGCTGCACAGAAGCAAGCGCCACCTGCCATCACCACCTCCTTGTTTGGAGCCAAGATCTCTTTCCCCTGGCAGACAGAGCCCTCAAAACCCCAAGCTCCCCCTGTCTGTACACCTCAGCCCAGACCTAATGTCACCACAACGGGGGCTTTGTCTGTTCATACTACTCCTGCTGCCCAGAGGAAGGAATCGGTAGGTTGCCAGGGCAATGTAGCCCACCCCCAGATTTGCATCTCCACTCCTGAAGTAGATCCTTCAGCATCCCTGTCCCCAAAGGAGCAGGAAGGTCTTGTAGAAACCCGTTATTCCGCGGGCCCCACTTCTGGAGTGCAGCTGGACACCCTGTCCAAGACGGAGCTATTGAGTGCAAAAAGGCTAGTAAAAGCATAATAAATGGCAATACCCATTTCCTTACCATTTATGATGCAGTGGTGACATTTTGGAAAGCATTCCTTGTCCAGTTCTGCAGTCCATCTGTTTGTTTGAGTTTTGTGTGTAATTGTGTGGTGTTGCATTGTATGTGTTCATGTTTACTATAGATTACCCTTTAATTATGTCCCAAAACAAAATGTACATGTGCATATGTCATATTATCTTGGACAAATAAGTAACATAGCCAGACACTTTCTAGAGTCACTTGTCATATGTCATTGGTAAATAATTGATTGAGAAAATCTTCTTTGAGGTTCAAAGATGCTGTCAGTTTCAATGAAGACCTCTTTAGCTAATAATGAAGCAGACTTATTGGTCATTTGAACCGATTCCTGCTTGTGTTCTTTAGAGAAAGTTGTTAAGACTGTCCAAGATTAGATGAATGCAGTGTACGTTTTGTTGGTGACAATTTCCGCCGTTTATCGTAACTCATCTCCTTCATTTTACAACTCCTTCTCCCTTCTACGTAATATTTAAAATTGAGTGTATGAATGTTCAAAATCATTGTGAGAAAGAACCCAAACCTCACAGATTTAGCTTTAGACAAGCAAGTTCGAATTGACCAAGCACAAAATCTTACTGTGAAATATTTTTCTTGCCCAAAATTGAATTTATGTGAGGTTAAGGATCTGGCTCCTATACTTTTTCTCCCTTACTTTACAAGTTACACTTTGTAGTGTGCAGTCCACCTGAACATATGACCGTATAACATTCTAACTGTCATCTCCCTCACCCGCCGCCACCCTTCCAGTCCTGTGGAAAGTAGTCGCTTTGGCTCCTCTGGGAACCTGAGCCAGGTGAGCTCCCAGCTCAGTGAGATGGGTCAGGAGAGCACGGGAGGATCGGAGCAGGAGGAGTCCTTCCATTCCTACCACAGCACCGACTTCCGGCCCTCCTCCTCCACCGGAGGACAGCCACCGGCCAATGGACTTCCCCACCCCACAAACGGCCACTCCCTGAGGGGAGAGGAGGCCTCCCAGAGGATCTCCGCCACGAACATGGTTCAGGTCCTGAGCGGCTCTGCAAAGAACGACACTCCAGCCGATAAATGCCTGGCTAGACTTCAACGGTATTGAAGCTCATTCATTCATCCTTCAAACGTTTTTTTGTAATGTAAACTTAAAATATAGGGACATTCATGCATTCATTCTGTCTCAGAAATTGTTAAATTCCTAGGTAAGCTTTCATGTACAAGGACTTTTTTTATAGTGTATTGGTGCAGAAATACAAGATGGGAAAATACAAAACACATTTGTACAGGATATCTTACTTTGTGTCTCTCCTTTAAATTTTCTTGACAACCGTTCATCCAATGTACTTCACACTTTGTGGGTGTATTGCTGAGGAACAAAGGAAGTGCAGTGTCGATTGTGAAGTTGTTTGGATGATCGGTTCTCGAAAAAGCTGCAAACAGCAATATAAGCAAACGGCCTGCTCCCAACAGGCACGTTTTTGAACAGGCACTGCAGCCTTAAAATTTTCATATTCTTATATACGATATAAACTTTAAATTCAAAATAGAAATTCAGTGGGTTTATCCAGACTTCATTTCTCCTCAGAAGTGTTCTCTTAGTGATGTCATGTGCGGGACGTTCCCTGGAGTTCACAGGTTGATAAAGCATTTCTTGGTCCTCAGTTTCCATGACGATGGGCCGCCATTACCCTTCACCCCCTCCAGGGTGCGGTGGTTGAAGGTCATCAATAAAGTTGTAGTACAACTCCGCGAGGTAGGCAATGATTATTGCTTTTGGTCATTAACATTTCAACAGCTGATCTGAATGGATTTGCGAGACACTTTCAATGCCAAACATGTTTGTTTTATTGCTGTGGTCTTGTGGT
>JACYXH010000522.1:1874376-1981876 GCA_026745465.1 Lota lota
TATTGTGGCTGTTGTTGTTGTATTCGTGGTTTATTTATGAACCACAGTAAACCGTTTATGTCGGTCAACAATGTTTTACAGCTGTAACTCCGGGTTCCCAAGAAAACATTTTACACATCATTTTAAATGGTCATTTGAGCTACATTTCATTTAGAGATGGGGCTTTAATACTCTTAAGTACTTAATGTCTTCTCAGGCAAGCATACCAAACAAATACATTCAATCACTCAGAAGAAACATGTCTAAACACTGATTGTACTGATCACACTAACACAAACTGATATATTGGTTGAGTTTCACCTCTGGGTCTTTTATTACATTCTCTCTGTCTCTTTCTCTGTCTCTGGGATTTAAAATGATTCTCGTATGCAAATGATTCCTCCTTCTCAAGGAGGGATCTTTGGCCATGTTGAACCTGAAAGCGTTAACGTTGTATATTTTATAAGTATCATGTGCCTCTGAGTACATGTAAATGTACTCTCTGTAATTGTGAAGCTAGGATGTGATTCCTTGTCACCACACATGTCCAATTATAGACAAGTCACTTAGCGATTTAATTGGCTGATTTGTCCTGTAATGGGAATTTGTAGTCAGGTTGAATCAATTAAACCAATGTATTTTACAAGGAGATGAATGGTTCCCCTAAAAGGGACCTATTCGACATTATGTTCCATTTTTCATTATTCTTTTCCTTTCAAATATCCCTCCTTCTGTTATGTGGTAAATTAACTACTGGAGTCTGGACTTGGGCCTAGGGGAGGCTGGGGCAGGTTAGTTCAGTGGTTAGGGTGTTTGACTCCCAGCCCAAACGTACTGGGTTCAATCCCCAATGTCCGCTGCAGCCTGCCTGTAGACATCCTTGAGCTGGATGCCTAAGCCCTACCTGCTCATTAATGGCTTATGACAATACAGGTCATACAGTCAAATTGCCTTTTCTATTTAACACTTTATTAAGTAATTTAGCAGAGGCTTTCATCCAAAATGAAGCACAGGGATGTAATGATGAAGCAGGTAGGGGTCGAGGATGCCTACAGGCTTGGCTGTGGACCCTGCAGGGAATTGCACCCAGGACCTGCCGCTGTCCTCCCCTGTACCCCGGTCGTATCTGACGCATCATAATGATGGAGCTCAAACGTATAGCTGTATGTATAACTTGGTAGCCTCACGCTGCTTGCCTGAGCGTTGGTAGGTTTGACCATGTCTGAACCATAGCGGTTCGTCCTCCGTCATTAGGACCCAGAGGTTGGTGAGGCTTCTGTTACCTGTTTTTAAATTAATTTTTTTGAATCGGCTCTCTAGTGGGCCCCTTGCCGCTCCCTAGACAGTGGTTTATGCCTCCCAAGTCGGTCTCCAATACCATGATTGGTTTGCAAGGACTGGTTGATACGGCGACGTCTGAGCGGAGGCAACGGAGGAAGGGAGGCTGGCAAGGTGAAAGCAGTCCAGATATTATTTATTGGAACACAGTGGAGCACTTAAGGAGCAAAGCTGGCTGTTGAGACTACTGTAATGAATTAGGATATGCCATTAATCTGCCACACGGGTGTTATAGCGGCTGGATCAGAAATATGAGCAGTTCAACTGTGTGTGTGTGTGTGTGTGTGTGTGTGTGTGTGTGTGTGTGTGTGTGTGTGTGTGTGTGTGTGTGTGTGTGTGTGTGTGTGTGTGTGTGTGTGTGTGTGTGTGTGTGTGTGTGTGTGTGTGTGTGTGTGTGTGTGCGTGCGTGCGTGCGCGTGCGTGTGTGCACGCGTAATTCGCGCGCGCGTAATTCTGAGCAGTTTGAGGTGGTAGACTAGCTGTTTACCCAGAATGCCTTTTTATATGCGGGAAGGAATACCATGCCATACACCCTCAGAGTATGTATGTGTATTTATGAGAGAGAGAAAGGGAGAGAGAGAGAGAGAGACTACTGAGGGACACATCGTCCTCTAGCTCCAGCAGCCTCTCCCTCACCCTCAGCTCACGTACGGAAATGCCTTGTTTCAGCTTCAACCACGGATTACGTTGAGTTCACCAGGGGATATTTCTTTGCAATCTTTTTTGATCCCAACTGATCCACACTCCTGACGGATTAAACAAACCTTCAAGCAGTTAATTATTTTGTTCTTAGTTTGATTTGTTTTGTTTAGTTATCACCCCCAAGGTAAGGTGTATTAAAGCATATGTTTACACTCTTCAATTGATTAAAACCTATTTATTTGAAAGATTGACTGGACCAGTGTACAAATAATAAGCATATTAATTGTAAACTGATACATTAATTATTCAGATAACAGGCCATTGAGTAGAGAGGAAAGATAGTGCAACAAGATAGTTGTGTAACTGTTAAGATGGGTCTGCTTGCTTAACATTCGTCAACTAACGAGCCACTCCTATTTTTGTCTAAATAACTTCGGAAGTCATTCTCCTCACATTTCCACAGCCTACATTGCTCGTCAAGCTGACAAGCAATGTAGGCTGTCTACCAAATAGCCCATTAGTCTGTCTGGAGCTGCTGAAATACCTTACACTTTCTATGCTGTGGAGTGTGTTGATGCAACTAGTGCATTGTTAACGGTGTAAAGACACTAGCCCTGGTAGCCGTTGTTGGTCTGTCAAACTGTGTCTACACTCTGTGATGGTGCTTGAGAACCATTAGAAAGCGGTCCTGCAATGGGTGGAGCGATGGTCCCCTCTTCGGTTACCCCTTTACCATCAGCCCATCAGTAAATCTAACTGTAGCCTGGGCTGAGTTGTCAACACTCCTGACAAGTTCAACCCAAATGAACAAGCAGTCAAGCGCCTTTTCTCTTCCTCTTGTGGACTTTTGAGATTAGTAACACGATAGGCATTGCATTGTCCTGCAATTGAATCGGGCGTTTCAATGGGACTTTAGTAAGAGGCAAAGCTATGAAGGAAAGGATTACTTCTCACCCTGCTCTTCCATGAAAATGTGTTTTCCTAAATAGTTGATCTTAAACATGTGTCGCAAAGATTGGGATCAGTTGTTATTTAGACTTGATTAGACTTTGTGCAAACATTAATGTGGACATGAATGTCTTCTGACCCCTGGCATATGACTTGATAAGGTATTTGATGAGTTGATACACTTTGACAATCATTTAAGACAAAATATTTACAACTCCAGGAAGATGTCCCTTGTATTACAGAGTTTATTATATTAATGCCACATTGTATGCAGAGATAAGGAATTGGAGGTATATTATCTCTCTAAGCATTACCAAAGCACGGTAAAAGCGCATTTATTAATAGAAAAGACATAATGAATACTAAATTAATTCAATAGACCTTGATATAACACACTATGTAAAGAGCTTTGAGTGCCTGGATAAATTCAGTAAATCATTATTAAGCTTGGAGATGAGAACACTTTATTCTTCCCCAATGAGAAATTTAGGATTATTTATTATGATTACTATTAATTGATATACCGGCTCATGTCCAAGAAGGTTGAGCCGTGGAACATCATATTAAACGGTGTTCTTCTGAGAGAAGCTCGTCCACACACACACACACACACACACACACACACACACACACACACACACACACACACACACACACACACACACACACACACACACACACACACACACACACACACACACACACACACACACGTTAGGCCAGCAGGAAGGATCCGCTCAGCTGGTGTGGGAGTAGAACTGTGACATGACCTAGGAGGAGAGGAATGATCTGCCATCTAATTACCAAGCTGTCTTTCCCTTCTCCCCTAATTACAAACCTCCAGCCAGCTGCACCGTGTCCTATGTGTGCACGCGGCTGCCTGGTGCTGCGCAACAGTTGGGCTAATTTTTTGCCCATTATACTGTAAGCCAGTTCAATTAAAATCAATGTATGAAATCAATCGAGGGAGGGGAGTAGAGGTTCACATTTTACGCGTTTTCTGAAGAGAACAAAAAAGATAGGAAATTGATGTGACACCAGTCTGAGGTTATTTTGAAGAGCAGATTGTGTTAATTATACGTATGGTCTACCTTTGACTGAGGAGCTATATTACATAATTGCTTTTTGTTTTCTTTTTTTTATGACTATGATGGAATTCGTTTACAGTTTGTGTCTAAGGCTTGTCCTGTCGGTCAAGAGAGAAGGATCTCGGGGCTGTTGGATCCCTGTCAGAATGCAGCCTTTGCCAAGACTTTTCGCGCCATTTCCTTAGCTGTCGGTCCATGGTTAGAGCCAGGTTGACCCAGACCTCCTGACCTCTCAGGGATGTTCTCTAGAGCGCCGCTCGGTGGACAGGATGGACAGTTCACTGGCACCTCCTCCCCTCACCAGTCCCCCAAGAGAAGGGAGCTGCCCAAGCAGAAGTCCCATAGCCCTCAGGTGGACCGGGGCACTCGGGGGAAGCTGGCGGGAACCCTCGGGGAACCGGGAAGCCAGGAGCCTCCTCACCACCAGCCATTGGTCGAGGTCAAACCGGCCAATGAGACGTCCTTCACCTGTGGGCCACTAAAGAGAGACCCATTGGCCGGGCTCCAGCGGTTCTCCAACGGCCACGGTCACACAGGGGGTCTTGGCACACCCGTTTTAGGGTTTCTGGAGCTGAGTCAAGGCGGCCACCTGAAGGCCCCTTGTACTGTCCACGTGGACCCCTCCACCCCCGAACTGCCAGACCTCACCCCGTCGGGGGAAACCAGCAGCTCTGACTGCCAGGATGGCATCGGAGTGGTGGAGGACAACATACCCAGGACTGATGAAGACCCAGAAGAAGACGAGCAGGAGGGAGATGAAGAAGGAGGAGAAGGCTCCGGGAACATAGTACACCACATCCTGAAGGAACTGAGAGGCATCAACAAAATCCAGGAGGAAATTTCGGACCTCAGGGACTATCTGACGTCGGTGCGAGGATCCGTGGACGAGGTGTCTTGCTGTGTGGACGCCGTGCTCAGCGAGATAGGGGAGCTGTACTCGGGTGCTGCAGCCGAAGCGGAACCCAAACCTCTTCTCTCCAAGACGCAGAGAGTCCGACGAGGCAGCCTGGGCAGACAGAATGCCATCGAAACCCTCCAATGCACTGCCACCAGTCCTCTTTTGAATCGCTGTGAGTGGGGAAAAGAAGCCGGACTCATACCCACCCATACATCGCCTAAACAATTGCGAGAAAGCCCAAGCCCTCGTAAGGCAAAGCAACAGGAGCTCAATGACTCGGGTCACAGCCCACGGACTCGACCCTCTGTTCCCGGGGCGGCCGACCTGTGCTGCCTGGAGCATCATTGTGGCCACGGCTACCAGAGCACTAGCTCCTTGTCCTCGTGCCACAGCTCCGTCTGTCCAGAAAGGGGTGACAGATTCCAGCCCACCGATCGAATCTACGATGGCTGGGCCTCCGTCGACAGGAGACAAAGTGTGCGGCGTGGTGAAGGGGGTTGGAACGAGGAGGACATGTTTTCGTGCACCAACAGTGGGGACTGTTCAGATATGTGGGACAGATGGACGACAGAGGAGACACAGAGCAGCACTGCCGGCCAATCATCCCACAGCAGCTCTGAGCATCTCTCGCTGTTGTTCGGCCAACATTACAACTCCCCCTCCAGCTCCTCCATTACCCTAGGCTGGAGGCCCCAGGGCGAAGACGCCAACCGGGAATGTGACTGTGCAGCCAACTGCCTGTTTTCGCGTAGCTCCGGGTACCACACCATGGACACGTACGCGGATGACCTGAGCAGTGGCGCCTTCAGGAGCTTGAACTGTTCAACCGTGATGCTCACGGACTGCGACGAAAGCTACCCGGAGAGGGAATCACCCTCCCGGGGCACCTGCCACTCCTCGGCCCGCACACTGGCTCGTTCTGCCGAGAGCTTGGACAGGGAGTGGAGCGACCACGCCGCCGTCCCCGAGGACGGCGGCGTCCCTGCGGCGCTGGAGTCGAGCGACCACGGCGTCGAAGATGGCCTTGAGAACGCAACGGAGACGCTCACCGCTCCTAGCTTCGACGTCATGACTTTGAGCAAGGCCGTGCTCACGTTCAAGTCGGCTTTCAAAGGGGCTTTCAAAAAGCTGGAGGGAACCAGTCAAGAATTTGACAATGATGTGCCTCAGGCAGCTACCTCTCCAGGGAACGCATCCCATGAACCCCATGGGGGTGATGTGGTCCCTTCTCAGCATGCAGAAGGAGAGGCCAATACACCACAGAACCTCACTGATCTCGTCGCTCCAGAAAGGGAATTTAGCGAGGCATCAGATTATGTGGACTGTGGTCAAAAGAGGGACAACCTGAACAGTTCTCCTCAAAAATCCCCCAATGAAGCGACTCTCCCCGCCTGCACCCCAATTGAGTATTATGCCATCGAGCTCTCGCAGAGTAAAGCAGAGGTCCCTACCAGTGACGGGGACGGCAAGGCGTCTGTCCTGGATCTCACCCCAGACACCGGCTCAAACGACAAGGATGGCAGCCTGATGGCGGGACCAGCAGTAGCCCAGGGGCTGGGTCCAAGTGGGTCAGGTTTGATCCCCATAGAGGAAGACTGTGCCCTGGACGAGAAGGAGCAGAAAAGGCCTGAGGATGTCGGCCATAAAGAACGCATCGCCAATTTCCAGCGTATTCTCAGGGAAAAGAGGCAGACCCACAGACTGTCCAGGTGTTATGCTGGGTCGCATGGTTCACAGGGGTCCCAGGGGTCCTATTCTCAGGAGGATTTTAACCCAGGTACTAATGAACTGAGATGTCCCTTACGTTGCAGTAGTTGCTATATTCATTCAACTTAAAGTCACAATGTGCAACATTTCACCTAGCTTGTTGCTTAAAATAATGACATATCTGTAGTCAATGCTGATCGATAGTGTTTTCGATAATATTATCAATAAAATCACATCCTATAACTGATATATTCTACAAATAGAAAACGCTGGCAGTACCTCTTTGATTACAAGAATTTTACTATTGACACTTCTAAACTCCTCTCATTCACGCCACTCAGCCAGCTGGGCTAGCCAGTCAGAGTGGACAGAACATTGTAATAGGCCTTTCACACATGAACTCAGGACGAACTCCTGAAAATCAGGTCCGAAGATGATCAGGAGGTGCCTTTTCACACATGCAACACACAACAGGAGATGAGCCGTGTCAGACGTGTTCACACATGCATGTGTGAAAGGCCTATCATTGAGTTTTCTGAATTTTGTTTTCCAAATTGGGACTTTAAAATATATTTGATAATGACACAAATTGAATATGTTTTTTACTCTTTCCAACATAAAATCCTTTTGTATTTTGATTTTCTGCAATAATAAAATCCATGATTTATATTTGTATTTTTCTTTACAGAGTTTAGCAGAGAAGAGGACCAGGTTAATGACGAATAAATATATTCACTTTTTATACGTCTTCATGTTTTCTTCATCCTATTACGGCTCCGTTATTTCTGGTCATATGGCTTCAAATATGGTCCAGTTCACCATCAAGCATGATTATGTATTTTTTTTATTTAATTTTCATGTGTACGTACCAATCACTTCCTCACCTGTAACTTAAATCATTTATATCCTGCTTGTAATACGGATATATGTACTATGTCTTTCAGTTTCATGGTCTGTTGTCTTAAGTTGCTTTGTTTGAGTTGAATCAGTGGAATAAAGTTGTATTTGTGTTGTGATTTTTGTACATTATGACTTATGAACAGGTTATTTTGTTTCATTGCCTACAATTACCCTTGCATGCACTCTGACACCCAAGGTGTGAAACTCAACGAATCTTGACAAACAAATGCATCACCACTCACATTAATGTTAATGTTAACTCCCATTAAAAATATACATTCTGACATTTTAAATTCTGACATTCTAAATGCTAACATTCTAATTTCTAACATTCTAAATTCTCGTTTAAGTTCTAACATTTGAATCTTGTAGGTCAGCCATGAAGAGTCCTCTGCCAGACAGGCTTGGGCCAAACCAGGGTAAGTCCTATTATTAATAATTAATAATTACTGTTAAAGTTTAATCTGAATCTCTAAGCTTTTCGAGTGTGTGTGTGTGTCCACAGTGGAGGAACGGGTCTCTACGGTATCGACAGCATGCCAGACCTTCGCAAGAAGAAGCCCATTCCCTTGGTCAGCGATGTGGTGCGTAACACCCCTGTGTGTGTGTGTGTGTGTGTGTGTGTGTGAGAGAGTTAGTGTGCATTATGCTTGAACTTTTTTAGAGGTACACCTGGGATGAGAATGTTACCAGCAACAATGAAAACAAAAATGGCACTAAATATGAAAATCCAAGTGCTAATGTTTCTCTTCCTCCTCTCCTAAACCCAAAACTATTCCCCCCCACAACTCTCTTGAATGCGTTCACACTCCTTGGTCAGGCCATGGTAAGTGAATAGAATACACCCCCTGTACCCCAACCCCCTTTCTGCTCCGGAAACAATATCAAGTAGGTCTAACAAAGTAAAACGCAATCAACACCTCTTTGTGCACAGCAAAGCGCTCTTCCGCTCTTTTGACGCCGTAACATAAACAGAGTGCTTCCATTCTTTCATGAAGTCTCTCGGTTTATATAGTTCCTGCTTGATATACCCCTTTATGAAGATGTTACCGTAAGATCGGTTGCATCCACCCCCCCCCACCTCCCGCGGACTGCTCTCTGGTCACCTGGTGAGCTATTTGTAGGGGTTGTGTTGACCAAACTAACATGGGTGAGTACTAACCCTCAGATTGTAGCTAGCACTTCCGTCGCTCCGTATTTTCGCACTAATGGGTCTCGGCATAACCCCCCTTCCTTTATGTTGAGTTTTTGTTCTTCCTAATGATAGTTAGTAGGTGATTAATCTTCTTCTAACCACCCCCTGCTACTCCAAAACCCACGACTAATACCCTTAAGATACCCTGCCCGTTACCTTTTTTTTTTTTAGGTCTGGGGATATGTTGGGGGAAGTGTTCGGGTTGTGCGTGTTTTGATGTTGGTGATTGATTTGTGGTTCTGCGGCTGCCTTGCTGTCTTCGTGGTTTAGTCCCTGGTCCAAGCGAGGATTGCGTCCTCCATGTCGGCTCGGTCCTCCGTCAAGGATGAGGAGTTGGTACGTACAAGCTGAGGTCTGTAGTACAGACCTTGTTCTAGCTCAGAACAATGGGTTTTGTCCTGCATGCCTTACATTAGGATTCTAGCATACTTGGTTTCAAAGAGTTAACATGAAATGACACCAGCATGTGTTCACATCACATCTACCTTCTTCAGTTTGTTCTAAATTCTGCTAAAAATGACAAAAGTCGGTTGATGTGATGTGTCCTAAGATGTTCTTTTGAAGATGGAGACAGATTGTGCCGGTTGTATTGAGCTAGGTAGTTTGTTCCCCCATTTAAAGAGTGTGGATTTCAGAATTGTGTCTCTGTATATCAAACTCTCGGGGTTAAAGCAAAAGTAGTATTCCCGAAAACGTCAATCAGCAAATGATGACTGTTTCTTAAAAATCGTGAGCCTGTGAACAAAAAGTGACCCTTCAAACGTGTCACGTGCCCCCCCCCACCCGCAGAAGACCCACGTGTACAAGAAGACCCTGCAGGCCCTCATCTACCCCATCTCCTGCACCACGCCGCACAACTTCGAGGTGTGGACGGCCACCACGCCCACCTACTGCTACGACTGCGAGGGGCTGCTGTGGGGCATCGCTCGCCAGGGCATGCGCTGCTCCGAGTGCGGGGTCAAATGTCACGAGAAGTGCCAGGAGCTGCTCAATGCCGACTGCCTGCAGCGTGAGTCACGCCGCTGGGATGGCTGTAACCCTTTCTTCTGGTGTCCCCTCTGATCACGGTAGTCTAGCGGTAACGGTGTGCGACTCGCAGCCCGGATGTTCTTGGTTCAAACCCCGAAAAAACCGCAGTGTCTAGCTGTGTCTTTTTGTGTGTATGTTGTGTGTGTGTTAATGTGTATATTATGTCTCTATTGAGTCTTTACTAGTCATGCATGTTGTATGTGGGTCCGTTGTGTATTGATGTTTATTCATATGCTGTGGGTTTTCATGTGTGTATATTGTATGTGTGTGTGTGTGTGTGTGTGTGTGTGTGTGTGTGTGTGTGTGTGTGTGTGTGTGTGTGTGTGTGTGTGTGTGTGTGTGTGTGTGTGTGTGAATGTGTTCCAGGCGCGGCTGAGAAGAGCTCGAAGCACGGCGCAGGGGACCGCACTCAGAACATCATCATGGCCATGAAGGACCGCATGAAGATCAGGGAGAGGAACAAGCCGGAGGTGTTTGACTTCATCAGGGACGTGTTCGGCGTCAACAAATCCCTTCACGGCCAGCAGATGAAGACCATCAAGCAGAGTGTCCTGGACGGCACCTCCAAGTGGTCCGCCAAGATCACCATCACTGGTAACAACTACATTAACACCCCTTAAGAATGGCAAGTTAACCTCTTCAGAACTACAGGTTACGCTCTTAAGAACTAGTCAGACAGACAAGATCACCATCACTGGTAACAACTACACCAACACCCCTTAAGAACTTCAAGTTAGCCCCTTAAGAACTTCAGGTTACACCCTTCGAGGGATACGCCACGATATCTCCATCCCCAGATTCTGACGTGTTGTTTAATTCCAAAGTCATCATTGTGCGTCCAGATGGGGAGTTCCCTGTGTTAGCATTTAGCCGCTTCCATTGACTTGCAGAGTAGCAGTAGCCTAGCTCCTGTTCATGTGAGGGCAATACACTTTGAATAACTTTCCAACGATTTTCATTGTGTTCTGAATAGTCGCATATTCAAAACGAGTCAGAGCTTGTCTACAAACGTGTTGCTGGGATTATTAGGCTTCCTGTGATGCGCTGCTTACAGGTTACCCCTCTGCTAACACTACCCAGCCAGAAGCAGCTGATAATATAGTTGCGCCAGCAGCGCTGAAAATGTGTGGTGTATTCCTTTAAGAACTACACAGACAGCCAGCATCCCCATCACTGGTAACAACTACACTAACAACCCCTTGAGAACTACCAGTTAGCCTCTTAAGAACTACAAGTTAGCCCCTGAGGAACTAGAGGCAGACAACCAATATCACCATCACCGCTAAGATCTACACTACACCCCCTTAAGAACTACAGATATATGCCCTTAAAAACTACTTTAACCCCTTAATAACCATAGTCAGACACCCAGGATCACCACCAGAGGCACCCCCTACAAAAGAGCATTCAGTCAGCCTCACAGGTCCCCTCTTCATGCCTATAATCAGTCAGTCAGTCAGTCAGTTAGTCAGTCAGTCACTCGCTTAAAGGCAGTTTCTTCTTATAATTATAATCGAAGGAAAGTTGTCCACCCTTTATATTTGACACTATAATGTCTAGCCTTTGTTTGTAGTTGTGTGTGCCCAGGGTCTCCAGGCCAAGGATAAGACGGGCTCCAGCGACCCCTACGTGACAGTCCAGGTGGGCAAAACCAAGAAGAGGACCAAGACCATCTATGGGAACCTCAACCCTGTCTGGGAGGAGAAGAACCACTTGTGAGTCCAGCCTCTCCAGCACACACTCATGAATCCATTTTAAAGTTGCCCGGATCCTTAACCTTACCTCACTTCTTAAAAAAACCACCATTAAAAAAAGACAAACGTATATCGTGTTGATTAAAACTACTTTGTACCATTTAGTCATTTAGCTGCTGTTTTTGGCTAATGCAACATCCAGTGAATTTAGCTTTGGTTAATTTGATCATTTTAAAAGTACACCAGGAAAATGTGCATGAATACGTGATACGAGAAATAATAAGATCATTGAGGTCATTAAGGAGCAGGTAGGGGTTGGAGGGAATGTTGCACCAGGATCTCTACAGGTAGACTGAGAACATTGGGGGATTGAAACCCAGAACCTTTAAACACCCTAACCATGTCTTGACTACCCTGCTGTCTTTTGCCTTTCTTACATTTTGTCTTCCAAACTCATGTGGTGTATCATTTATTTCCATTTCCTTTGACTCATTCTTTGGGAAACTATAGGTCACACAGCACTTGGACGTTTCTTTTTTGTAGCTACTCAGAATCTGACTCCACTTTGGACGAAAGCATCTGAAAAAAAGTACAAAATGGTAAACGTAGATGTAATTCTGTGGTTTCCATACAGTGAGTGCCACAACTCTTCAGACCGGATCAAAGTGCGCGTGTGGGACGAGGACGATGACATCAAGTCCCGGGTGAAGCAGCGTCTGAAGAGGGAGTCAGACGACTTCCTGGGCCAAAGCATCATCGAGGTCCGGACACTGAGCGGGGAGATGGACGTCTGGTACAACCTGGGTCAGTGTCCATCCTGGTTTAATATGTCTATTACTGTTTAAATGGGGCATTAAATAAATAAATGGGGCATTATGAAATAAAAGTCCACTGAAATAAATTAAAGTAGTCCTTTTGTAAAACGTCCTTTAATAATTTTGTTTATCTTTAATATTTATTTATTTCAATATATTGACTCATTTATACATATATATATATATATTTATATTTATTTATATATCCATGGCCTCATTTAGTCATCTCAGGATTTATTTCATGGCCATATTTATTTATTTATCTATTTAATATTGACTCAAATGGCATCACACACTGAGCCCATGCCGGTGGCCTGGTTGAGGAGATGCTGTCTCCCTCTCCGAACCACCCAGCTGCAGACCGGGCCTTGGAGCGCCACATAAGGAAACATTGTCACGCCCTGCCGCTGCCCATGGGCAAATCACAGTTGCACTCCATCTCAGAGTTCCCATTTTAAAAGCGTGGATACCTACAGCATGCCAAAATAACACGCCCAGTAACAAATATGCACACACAGGCACACATACAAATACGCACACGTACAAATATGCACATGCAAATCAAATGTTCACAAATACACACGCACACACACACACACACACACACACACACACACACACACACACACACACACACACACACACACACACACACACACACACACTTTTGCATGTCAGCATGTACCACCTCCTCTGCCGGTTACCTTTTGCCAACTTGCAATAAACTGGTGTTACAACATCTACCTGTGTTCTGTGTGTCAGAGGAGCCCAGTAAAGCCACTTATGTGGGGTGGCAGGGTCTAGTGCCACACTTTGTTCCAATAAAATACTCTGGACAACTTTTAACAGAATATTTAACTGGGGAAATTAGGACCCTGCAGTGCTAGACTTTCAGGACATTTTAACTTGTTTTCAGTGATAACAACCAATTCGGATAATTCATTTTACAGTTTGTTCCTTTGCCATTTTTACTCTCACCAATTACACATTTCCTAAGAGTCTGTCTTATTGTCACACAGACACGTTTCATGTCCCTGTCCCGCCCTCGCCTTTTGTTCCTCTGACCTCCTGTCTCTCTCTTTGTGTTCTGTTTCTTTTGTTGTATTCTCCCCTGTTTCATCCCTTCATCTCTGTCTTCCTTCCCTAATGGGCGGGCTATGCTGTAGACTGAAATACAAATAGCTCTCCTGCCCTCGTAACTAGCTGTTATTGGGATACAAATATAACAAATGTAATATAAATGCAAATGTTAGAGGCTAACTGAAAGACAGCTGGAGCTAAAATTGTCCTCCGGGACATTATTTTCCTTTGAGCACGAGAACATGTATTGGGTACTAAAGGTAAACAGAGATTTATTCAAAAGCGTTTGACCGCTTTTTTTACCTGCCGCTTTTATTTGTGAAATGGAAACTTTTGGTTGACATGACAGACATATTAAACGTTAGTAAGCAGCGAAGGTGAATCAGTGAGTTAGGAGGCCGTTGTTTCACTTTTTAGTTTTTAGTTCTCTTTTGCCTTCTGGTTTTAAAGGGCTTCAATCAAAACATTTTAACATTTGTTATAGGAGTCATCCGGTGATTGCAGCAGATGATCATTTAGGTCCTACAATTAAATGAGTATTGTATACTTTTGTTTGTATTATTGTATTATTATAATATTTCTTGATATATTAGTGTGTATTGTGGAGTTTGTGTAAGTAGACAGTGTGCGCAGTTACTGGGTGGTTTGGTATGATTAAGTGTGTATTGTTGAGTGGCCAATCATCGTGGCTTGCCTTTTAATTACACCCCTGAAATTGCCCACCATGGCAACGGCAACACTTAATAGAACCTCACCGTGCGGAATATTAATGTTTTTGAATCCAATTAGGATTTTCTTTTTCAATTACATAAATATGAAGGATGGTGTTTAACCTTTCTCCGTGAATTGAAAATGAAAATATTATCGCAGGTTTCAGATTATTGAAGTCATATTCTACTGGGAATCACACAGGTTTTCCCAAATAACAACACGGAGTAAATTAGTTTTGTTTGTCTTTTAAGAGTTGCTTTTGTTTTAAGGAAAGACATGAAGTAGTGGTTGTTATGGATTAGACAGTAGAAACCATGGCAATGTTGTATGTTGCCAATGCCTATGTTGCTCTATGTCTTTATGTCGGGGCTTTCTTTGTCAAATTTTGCCTTTGTGACCAGTGTTTTTGGATTCTTTTTTTTGTGGAAATGATCTCATTTCCAATAGTGTGATTTGGTTTCCGTCAAAAAGTCTGTGGTACTATAAAAGAATCCTCCTTCGAACTCCTCCTTTCCTTCTTTGGTTAGCGACCATCTTCGTTCAAAACCAAGATGGCGGCTAGGTGAAGACGGCCCATGGCCTCTTCTTCAACCCTAACTCTCCCCAACCCCCTTCCCCCCAACCCCCCGCTGTGATTAGCTAGCAGCAGCTCTCCGGCGGTAAACGCATTGCTACGGCGACATGTACAAATTACCGCTAATAACTGTCAGGGGAAATGGTAGGGGAGGGTGCAACACATATAACCAACTCAAATGGCTTCTAACAGCACCAGATGCGCACACACACACACACACACACACACACACACCACCCCCTCCTCCTCTGCACCTATCAGCACGGGGGTGAGTGGTGCTGGTGAAGGAGGCGGTGAGGCTGTTGGTCTATTTGCGGTTCCTCTAACAATGTTCACACTGGGGAGGGGGGTGGGGGGGGGGGGGGGTGAACTGCTGTCTAAATGCTCTGGAATTAGATCTCCACATTGACATTCTGACGTACCTGGTTGTCTCCGTTGTCCTGAGGAGCTGGAGAGGATGCAGTTCAGTTATGAATGGGAATCTTCTATAATGGCCGTGATGCCTTTACACAAGCAAGAGGAGCCGGACCCTGTATGCATGAAATACGGGCGTGAATATTATTTAACCACGCAAATGCTAGGAAGGAATAATAAATAAATTTATAAGCATGTATATTGAAGTCTGTGCGTGTGCGTGCGATAGTGTGTGTGTGTGCGTGTGTGCGTGCACGTGCATGCATGCGATAGTGTGTGTGTGTGTATGTATGTGTGTGCGTGCGTGCCTGTGTGTGTGTGTGCGTGCGTGCGATAGTGTGTGTGTGTGCGTGCGTGCGTGTGCGTGCTCGCTCGCTCCCTAACCCTGCGTCTCCGTGCGTTCTCCACCAGAGAAGAGAACGGACAAGTCAGCGGTTTCCGGGGCCATCCGTCTGCAGATCAGCGTGGAGATCAAAGGAGAGGAGAAGGTGGCGCCGTACCACGTCCAGTACACCTGTCTGCATGAGGTACTACCGCCCTCCCGTGGAACATAGACACGCTGGTCTGGTGGCACAACGCGTCCGTGTGCTCACCGTGGTAGACGAGGCCTCTCGCAGCGACCGCAGGTTCGATTCCCACCTGTGGTCCTATGCTGCGTGTCATTCCCACGCTTCCTCGACCCACTTTCCCCGTCTCTCTTCACAGTCCTGTCCGAAAAGGCTCGGAAAGCACATAGACGTGTAGATAAAATGGATAAGGTCTTAAGCTAAGGTGCTAAGATGGCACCGATAGGTTAGCGACGTAGCCCTAGGGCTCTTGCGGTAGTTGTGGCAGGGTTTCTGAAGTGTTTGAAAACATACGGAGAAATGTAGCTTTTCAAAACGGGAAGTTCAGGGATTACTGATACACTCCAGAATCACGCTAGTAAACATGTGCGTAGGCCCTTGGGTCCAAAGTAGTGAACTTATCTTTAAAGGGAAACCGTCATACTCCGCTATTTTCTATAAATATGAGTGCACTGCTTCATATCGCGGTCCATAACATCTCCGCAACAACAACAACAAAGTTCCCACCCAAAACGTTGAACCCTTGGACCAATGGAGAACGCGAATCCCTGACATATAACGTAAATGGTCCAACCTTTCTGCGTTGTTTTTTTGCGGAAACCGGATTATCGTGTGTGTGTGTGTGTGTGTGTGTGTGTGTGTGTGTGTGTGTGTGTGTGTGTGTGTGTGTGTGTGTGTGTGTGTGTGTGTGTGTGTGTGTGTGTGTGTGTGTGTGTGTGTGTGGGGGGGGGGGGGGGGGGGGGTTTGTGTGGGTGAAGATTCCGGTCTGAATGTAACCACGGCTCTGCGCTCCGCCCCCCACCAGAACCTGTTCCACCACTACACAGACGTGCTGGGCCAGGGGGTGGTCCGGATCCCGGAGGCCCGCGGCGACGATGCCTGGAGGGTGTACTTTGAGGAGGTGGCCCAGGAGATCGTGGACGAGTTCGCCATGCGCTACGGCATCGAGTCCATCTACCAGGCCATGACGTACGTAATGGGAGGGTTCCCTTGTGCTGTGGGTGTCTTTATCGTTCTTTCTCACAAGTCTATGAGGCTCACAAGTCTGAGGCTCTACCAAGTCTGTTTCTCTCTCCAGTGTGTTGCTCTCTCTACCAAGTCCCTGTCCATCTCTCTCTCTGGCTCTCTTGCTCTCTAGTTGTCTCTTTATTTTTTAATTTTTTAATTTCACTAATGTTTCAGTTCAATGACGTCTGTCTTTTACTCTGGCGCCATCTGTTGGTCCAAACAAGGATAGCAACGGTGGCTTGTTCCCCTGTTGTCCTGTGAGACAAACATTGTGGCTGCTTTAGGCTTCAGACTCTTAAGTGTGGCGCCCTCTACTGGTCTGTTTCAGGCACTTTGCATGTCTGTCGTCCAAGTACATGTGTCCGGGCGTTCCCGCGGTGATGAGCACCCTGCTGGCCAACATCAACGCCTTCTACGCCCACACCACTGCCTCCACCAGCGTCACTGCCTCCGACCGCTTCGCCGCCTCTAACTTTGGGGTCGGTACTCACACGCATACACGCGCACACACACGCTCACACACGCATACACACACTAATCATTCTCTCCTGTCTTCTCCTTCACAGAAAGAACGGTTTGTCAAACTCCTGGACCAGCTTCACAACTCTCTGAGAATAGACCTCTCCACGTACAGGGTAAGAACTTGTTCTAACTAGAACTAGCTAAGTACAACCATCACAGGATAAGAATAACAGCAATAACTGGGTCAGCTTAACCACAGTGTGTTTTGGACTTTGGGGAATCACTACAAATTATTGATACTGACTGAACAGCAACCACTTTTCCAAACGCCAGGTACAAGTGCTTTACATAAATATGTATGTATTACATGTATTTACTTTGTAATATCTAACTATCACACTTCACAGAAGTAACAACATATAGCTCAGTCATATCATGTTTGTGTTTATTTTTTTATTCTTACAGATTTCAGTCGAGTTCATGGTACAAAAAAGGCTAATTCAATTTGAGTTAAAAATCAATATATCAACTCAGCCAAACCGTTGTTGTTGTTGTTGTTGTTTGCAGAACCACTTCCCGGCCAGCAGTAAGGACCGGCTCCAGGACCTCAAGTCCACGGTGGACCTCCTCACCAGCATCACCTTCTTCAGGATGAAGGTATGCTCTCAGCCAGCCCCTCCTCCTCCTCCTCCTCCTCCTCCTCCTCCTCCTCCTCCTCCTCCTCCTCCTCCTCCTCCTCCTCCTGTCCTCTGCACCAGGGCTTCCTGAATCTTTAGCAGTTAGTCACCACACTCAGAACACTGAGCACACAGGATTAGGTGATGGGAATACTGTGTGAATGGACAGTATGCATGCAGAAATGTTCGTTATCCTTTTTTGTTCACATGGTTATGTTTAATGGAATATAATATTCTTATAATAACATGCTATTGTATTTAAAATAACTGCCTTATGCAGTTAATACAATAACAATATTATTATTCTAATAGTATTTTACTCTCTTAAATTCATTATAAATTTAATTAATTATTATTATTTTTATATTATTTTATATATACTTTGATGGTGAAGCAGTGTAAACCACTGTGATTCCTAAGTAACGTCGCTGTTGTCGCCCTCTGTTGGCCAGGTCCAGGAGCTGCAGTCCCCGCCCAGGGCCAGCCAGGTGGTGCGGGACTGTGTGAAGGCCTGCCTGAACTCCACCTACGACTACATCTTCAACAACTGCCAGGAGCTGTACAGCCGACAGTACCAGCCCCTGGACACGGTCAGTCCCCTCCGCCTCACCACGAACACTTATACACTAGAGTCGTTTTATGGACACATTTAGAGACACATTTAAAATGTACTTGAAATAGCTCTAATAGTTGGAAGCTTTGTAGAAGGAGTAAAAGAAGTGGCACTTTAAATGAAAACCAACTTGACTCTCCCAATTTACAGTTTCAAATTGTGCTTATTTTTTCCTTCTTTCTTTCGTTTCTTGTCTATCTTTGTTCATTTGTGACAGTTACGCTGCTATGATTTTTGTAATTGGCTGAAAATTTACAAACATAATATGTAGGTATTGAGGATAAAACGCTGGGATAATCTATATATTATAATGATATATATTAAGCCACATAGTAAAAAATAAGGTATATTGTAATCTCACTCTGGCTTAGCATGTTGTTGAATATTTGTGTGTATTTCGCCTGAAATTTGCTTATATTTAGCATGTTTTTCGCATGTATTTAGCATGTCTTTATCATGAATTTACCAGTGTATTCAACACGTATTTAGCATGTAGTTACCATGTTTTTTAGCCTTACCATCAGCAGATACCTTTGTGTTGTTTGTGTGCATGTAGTTAGCATATTTTTGAAGCATATCATTTGAATGTATTTAGCATGTAGTTACCATATCCTTAGCCTGTGTTTAGCTTATCTTTAGCATGTAAAAAGTGTGTATGTGCTGTGCTCCAGACCAGGGAGGAGGTTCCTCCAGAGGAGCCGGGCCCCAGCATCAAGAACCTAGACTTCTGGCCCAAACTCATCACCCTCATCGTGTCCATCATCGAGGAGGACCGCTACTCCTACACGCCCGTGCTCAACCAGTATGTAGCTGCTCATATCTCAGTAAAAACCAACCAGTATGTAGCTGCTCATATCACAGCAAAAACCAACCAGTATGTAGCTGCTCATATCACAGTAAAAACCAACCATTATGTAGCTGCTCATATCTCAGTAAAAACTCATTACAGTAGAAACCACATTAACCTTGACTGATTTTGTAATTATTATTGTATTCACTCATTTTGGTTGAATGAAAAGATAACATAAACATAACATGACAAAAAGCAATAGACTAACTGTACAACATTACTCCTTGGTCTCCCCACTGGCAACAAGATGTTTAGAGCATTTTAAAAGTGTGATTGAGTGTATATGTATTTTAAAACAGAGACTATTAAAAAACAATTGAATTGGAGAGTTTTGCAACCTAACTTTGTGTCTAGGTTTCCCCAGGATGTGATCGTGGTTAGGATTAGATGTTAGGAGTTAGGGTTAGATGTTAGGGCTCAGAATAAGGGGTGAGGGGTTCAGAATTAGGTGTTCGATAACTCTAATCCCTGGTGGTTCCTAGGTTTCCCCAGGAGCTCAACGTGGGGAAGGTATCTGCTGAGGTCATGTGGACGCTGTTCGCACAGGACATGAAGTACGGCATGGAAGGTACGTCTGGTCTTAGTTCATATTTTTGATCGGGCGTGTGGGCGTGTGTATCCATACATGTGATCCCCAGCCCACAATAAAGCCACCCAAAGTACAGCATCTTAACCTCCACCAACACGTTGGTCTGTTCCTTCCTTGCGGTTCCTCCCCAGACCATGAGAAGCACCGGCTGTGTAAGAGCGCAGACTACATGAACCTGCACTTCAAGGTCAAGTGGCTGTACAATGAGTACGTGAAGGAGCTGCCCAGTGCCAAGCTGGCAGACGTGCCCGAATACCCAACGTAAGCCCACCCCCACCTTACAGCCCGCTCCCTCGCGCGCCTATACCCAACCACGCTTCCAATAAGAGTTACCCACTGTTAAAAAAAGTTTCCGGATTACCAAGTTACATCCAAACCACACCCATGCGCACACCGCCATCTCTGGTGAAACACTGCTTTCTGATTGGTCTAAATCAGTTGGTCTTCTACAGGTATTGAGGAACTATAACCACTATACTATAATTAGAAATAACATGTACACAATAAACATACCAAAACTAATAGAACAACCTTTATTTTTTATTTTTTATACTTTCATCTTGTAAGTGTCCAGCTTCCTTTACGAAATATTTTGAGAAATTGTCCAAGAAAGGTCCTGAACTGTGTTTGTCTTCACCTGTGCAGGTGGTTCGTGCAGTTTGTGTTACAGTGGCTGGAGGAAAATGAAGACGTGTCCATGGAGTTCATGCATGGAGCGCTGGAGAGAGACAAGAAAGACGGAGTAAGTTCCCCTCCCTGTTACCTCCTTCTGTTTCCTCTCCTTCTGTTTCCTCTCTTCTGTTTCCTCTCCTTCTTCTGTTTCCTCTCCTTCTTCTGTTTCCTCTCCTTCTTCTGTTTCCTCTCCTTCTTCTGTTTCCTCTCCTTCTTCTGTTTCCTCTCCTTCTTCTGTTTCCTCTCCGCCTCGTTGCAAAAAATTGCAGCGCTTCAATTTGATGGCGAAAGTCAACGAACCCCTTTCACTCATCAATGATGCCGTCATTCCTTGTACAGTGATTTGTTTTCTGATATTTCTGAAATTGATTATTGGTATTTTAATTCGTGAGCGGGCCCCGAGGAGCACACAATACGGCAAAGTGACGTGACGCCGATGGCGACGTGACGGGGCCTTCCCACTGGGGCCCTGGCGTTCCGTGTGAGATGATCTGACCCTCCTTCCCCCTTCCCCGCCTCAGTTCCAGCAGACGTCGGAGCACGCGCTCTTCTCCTGCTCCGTGGTGGACATCTTCACCCAGCTCAACCAGAGCTTCGAGATCATCAAGAAGCTGGAGTGCCCCGACCCCAGCGTCATGGCCCAGTACAGCCGGCGCTTCTCCAAGGTAACGCATCCCCACCCGCCACACGGTCACTCGCTTCTTCTGTCCTTCAGCAGGCGCGTTTTACCCTAAGGGACCAGCAGAGGGCTTCAGCTACAGGTCGGTAAGGAGTGGGTAGGGGTGAGGGCGTCTCGCTCCCGGATGCTTACAGCTAGACTGCGGACATAAGGAGTCGGATCCCAGGACTTTTCAGCTGGGAGCCAAACACCGTAGCCGCTACGCGATCCTGCCCGATGCTTTAGGGATTTCTCCCATGGCGTGGAAAGCATAGTTATTACTTTTTGATGATTGTTATGTATTCTGCTTGGAGTTGTACAACGGTTGTTGTGTGTTTCTTAACCCATGCAGACGATTGCCAAAGTTCTTCTGCAGTACAGTGCTATTCTGACCAAGAGCTTCCCCTCATACATCGACCAAGAGAAGATAGTAAGTTGTTAATATATCATATTTGATTCATATCACCATTTCCTTTTCTCCACTTTTCACCAAATGAGAATTGCTGTCTCTTTTCTCCCTCAGTAGTATTTAACACCACCAAATGCAGAATGATGTGTGCCGTGCTTTGAGGAGCTAATGAGGACGTTGTTGTGTCTGCAGCCCTGTGTTCTCCTGAACAACGTTCAGCAGCTCAGGATCTTGCTGGAGAGGATGTTCGAGTCCATGGGAGCCAAACAGGTGTGTAGAAGCTACCAGCACTGGTACTACCAGACACACCTACCACTGCTGCCAGTACTACCAGTACCGAGCAGGCTACCAGGTGAACCCGGCTAAGGATCTTATGTGATGATCGGATACATTACGTCATTTAATGGATGCTTTTATCAACTTGAATAGAAACGTAAACTGCTTCACCATCGAGGCACAGCACATGAAAATATGGTTGAAAGTATGTTTCATCTTGTTTCAAATGGAAATGTTTACTGTAAAAATGTTCAATGTTTTTCCCTATGGCAGAATGCTAACACGGAAGCACTGGTATGTAGAAATAGCTGTTCTGGTTGTTCAAAGTATATCTGGATTAGAATAGGCCTATTCTAATCCAATCCATGACGTCCACACAATGCTGATGTCATGCTTAAACATTAGCATGGGGCTAACTACCTGGAACTAGTTGAGATAATCAATAGTTACGTCATTGCTCTCAATATCTGTCTTATAGTCATTTGTCAAGTCATTATCAATACACTCTATACACACTACAATACACCCCTTTAGTTAAATATAGATAATATAGATTTGTTTTAGAGTTGTAGAGATGAGTGTTGCACTAGGCTTAACCGATGTGATTACTTTACTGTCAAAAGTGCAATGACTGCGTGGAGGAGGAAGAGGAAGTGGAGGAGGTGGGTTCTCCACATTCATACCATCATACCCAGAATTAGATTTAGACTTTAAAGTCCTTTTTCCCGTCCTCTTACTTAGACTAGACTCCTAGTAGCCTAACACCAACAGCATGTTTAATGAGCAGTTTGGAGCATATTTGACTGTATTGCCTTCTCAAATTAAACGGTCTGGCAGCTCGCTGCAGATCTGGGAGCTTCCTGGTCTGCAGCGGTGGCGGAGTAACGTTGTGTGGCTGGGGTGTCTTGTGTTTTGGTAGAATAACGTAGTGTGGTGTGTTGTTGGAGTTTACAGATGGTTTGTAGCTGGTTTCTAGAAGTAGCAAGGTTTGGATTTGCATGTTAGTGATGGAAAGGGACATGGGGGAGTGGCTGTATTGGTGCGATGTGTGTGTTTGGGCTGCAAAAAAAACATGTTTTTATTACCTTTTGTCTTCCCTGAAGTTATTCACAAAAGTAATGGTAATTCATGTTTGTTTAGGAATATATAGTACCTTCACAAACAAACACAAAACCACAATCGGTTTACGCCATAGATTTTGATTTAAACCCATAATGGAGTCATATTTGATAAAAATGGCGTCAAAAAATAAAATAAAAAGTAGATCGTTGAAAGGAACTGGGTACATTCATTTATTGTATAAAAGTTATTTTAGTACTCACATTAAATTATAAATGATGAATAACGTTTTCATGTTATATTATGTTTTAATACCTGCCGACACCCTCCGTGTCAAGTAGAGGAATAGTGCATAAGGTTGTGAATTTCCAGGCTATATTTCAGGTGATGTGTGTGTGTGTTTTCCTACTCACTCCTTAGCTTGAGGAATTTGAGGAAGAGGAGGATGAAAATGTAGGAGAGGAAGTAGAGGTTGAGGTTTGTCATCTCAGAGTTCTTTATCACCCCCCCCCCCCCCCCCCCCCCCCCCCCAAGCCATGGGCAGACATTTCATTGTTCCACTTCCCTTTTGTTCGTCCCCCGTATTCCACAATGTAAAAAACCACAACCCTGCGTTTGGTGGATGTTGTTGTCTTATTCCCGTCCAAGCCGTGTTCCTTGTGGAGATTCTGGCCCGTTCTACCCCGTGTGGTTATTCATGGTTTATATGGTGGATGTCCATCTCACTCCTACTGGTTTGCCCTGCCCGTCCTCAAACCATACCTCTCTCTCATATGCCACGCCAACAATTCTTTTATTTCCTCTATTTCTATTACTTTGTGTGTGCCTTGTCCTTTTTTGGATGCGATAGAGTGAGAAGGTGGGCTTTGTTTTGTTTCGATACATTAAAACATTTTAATTTTTGTTTTGCTGGTTTAGCTTTTTCTGTAAATGTTCTGTTTTTGCATTTTCCTTTGATCCTGAGATACATATACTTGTATTTATTTTAGTGTAGATTCCTTAACCTTACTGTGTTTCTAATAAAGGTAGTTCAGTCCCGTTTACGATAGTTAGTTTGTTCTTTTTTCCCTTAAAGAAGTTGTTTTGTTCACGATAAAGGTTCTGTCTTATTTCCAATGAAGGTAGCTCTCTTGTTTACCGTGGAAGTGGTTAAGTTTAGTTATGTTGTTCTGTTTGCATATGATAAAGGTCTGTCCTTCTTGTTCTTGTAGTTCAGTCTTGATTAACAGTGTACAATCTCATATTTCCTCCTTTAAAAACCAAAACCTAAAGCTGGACACACCAGTGCCAGTAGAAACGGTAGGTGATGTAGTCATTTTCACTTGACCAAACAGTACCGCTGTCATGACACATCGTGCTAGCAGTGTATCTGTTGTATAAGAACACAACATGAATGAAGGATAGCGTGTTATGCTAAACAGCCATTTTAACATCTCATGTGACCTTGTCTCCTAAATTCAGCCTGAGGTTGATTGTGAGGTTAAAAAGGTGAGTGTAGGTGAAGGCACATACTACACACACACAACCACACACACACAAACACACGTACAAGGTGTTTCAAGGACACAGATACACATGAACAGAAACCCACACAAGAACACATACAAACATGCACACAAATACAGACTTCGCAAGGTATATAGCCATTTGTTTCTTTGTCTGTCTGTCTGTCTGTCCCCTACTGTGCGTAGCAGCTTAAACTCGCAGTCATTCCTCAATGTTCCTGAAGTATATCCATACCTCTGTGATGTTAGCAGCCCAGTGGATTCCCAACCCAGTGACTATAAACCATCCAAACGTCCTCTAGCAGTGAAAGCCGCTCTCTCTCTCTCTCTCTCTCTGGTCCTGTCCCTCGCCCCGTGCCTGGCCCTGTAGAAGTCACTAAACACTAAGAAACCAGCCCAATGTCAATGTTTAACCCTTGTTGTTTCTGTTCACAATCCACTCACTCACAAGGTGGAAGTCTCTGGCGGGAAGGTGGGTGGGTGTGACAAATGGTGTGTTGTTGCATTGTCATCAAACGGTTCATTTAGTCAGTAGTCGTACTTGTTTTTACCGTGTTTTTACCCTGAAAAGTATTCTTGATTATTTCTCCTTGAACCATTTTCTTGGGATGAAGCAGCCAAGATTTTAACCGTTTCCTTACACAACAAATACTCTGTTGATAATGAAACATGAAAACACAAATTATGAGTGATTTTTATATTCCAACTGATGTGTGTTTAAGCTCATGAAGAGCGTGTGTGTGTGTGTGGCTGTGTTTGTCCTGCAGATGGACTCCGAGGCCAGCGATCTCCTCAACGAACTGCAGGTGAAGCTCAACAACGTCCTGGACGAGCTCAGCACTACGTTTGGAAACAGGTACACTCACACATTACTACATGCACACACACACACACACACACACACACACACACACACACACACACACACACACACACACACACACACACACACACACACACACACACCATAGAAGACAGAAGAACAGTCTAAAAAAACAAAACATGCGCACATAAGCACGCTTGCAGTTCGGGAAAAGTATGGAATTATGAATTACTGATTGTCAGACCTGGAAAAGTATGGATCTTTGGGTTAAAGTCTTGAAAAGGTCTGGAAGGTCTGAAATAAACTTGTTATTAAAAACAAAATGTTTTTTTTTGACAACTGCTTGGACGCCAACATTTCTAATAAAAAAAGGGCTGCGCAGTACAATTATTGCATTAAGTGAAGTTATGCAGTGGTTAGTTAAATCTAGGGATGTTGACGGTTAATCAATAATTGAGTCATTGGTCGTGAAGAATTTGATCGATCGATCTGACGTTGGAATCAAATGAAAATATTAATTGTGGACAACCGTAACGTCGTCTTGAATTGTATCAATGTGAGGAAATATTAGCTACATGGCGGCAATGGGTTTAACACATAACTACGTATGAGCCCACAAATAATGTAAGGCACCTGACCAAAACATACATATTCAAAAAATAAGAAACACACAGAATAATACATATTTTCTGTGTGTGAAATGAACAGTCCTTTCGATATGTGAACGAGATATAAGGTGTTATCTGTAATAAGAAAAATATCAACTTGAATAATCCTCCCCCCCCCCCACCCCCCAACCCCACCCCACCCCTCCCACAGTTTCCAGGTCCGCATCAACGACTGCATGCGTCAGATGGCGTCTCTGCTGTACCAGATCAAGGGTCCGGTCAGCAGTAAGAACCAGGCGGAGGCGGACCTGGACAACATGCTCCGACCCCTCATGGACTTCCTGGACGGGAAGTGAGTGGACACTTGTTGTAGCAAATTAGATGACTGGTGGCTGGCTCGATAAAAGGCTAAGACAAATGGATATCCGTAGTTGATTTATTTCATATGCTGCAGCATATAAAAGACTCCACGCAGAGCAGAGTTCTCGAGAAAAAGCGCACTGAATACAGAAGGGAAGCCCTTTTTGTAGAGTGGAGCAAACAACATCTCAGAATTCACACTAGATGGCGCCATTTGCAATCTATAACGGGTTCGATGCACAGTTAAAGCCGGACACCTGGTCGTAATTCACCATCTATGGTGCCACTTATTATTTATAATGAGTACAATGTACGGTCAAGGCAACACACATGATTTAGGGAGAGGATATGCAGTCAAGAACAGACACATAATTGGGGAGAGGAGCTTGCTCAGGATTTTCTCACATGAGAACAAAGCACAATGCAGGAATACAGGAAAACGAATTAGTTTAAGCGAGCTGATCTCGGAATGGGGCCTAGAGTCATTTTCCATCACAACACACAGTGTGGTGGTAGCAGCGTGTGGACATGTGCACTACTATGGATATGTACATGTATTCACTAGTACACACTGTGTGTGTGTGTGTGTGTGTGTGTGTGTGTGTGTGTGTGTGTGTGTGTGTGTGTGTGTGTGTGTGTGTGTGTGTGTGTGTGTGTGTGTGTGTGTGTGTGTGTGTGTGTGTGTGTGTGTGTGTGTGTTCAGGTTGACCCTGTTTGCCACGGTGTGTGAGAAGACGGTGCTGAAGCGTGTTCTGAAGGAGCTCTGGAGGATCGTGATGAGCAGCCTGGAGAAAACCATCGTCCTGCCCAAGGGACACGACACCTTCGTAAGAACCAGGAGTAGAACACACAGTAGAACCAGGAGCAGAACACACAGTAGAACCAGTGTAGAACCAGGTGTAGAACACACAGTAGAACCAGTGGTAGAACCAGGAGCAGAACACACAGTAGAACCAGAAGCAGAACACACAGTAGAACCAGGAGCAGAACACACAGTATAACCAGTGGTAGAACCAGGAGTAGAACACACAGGAGCACCAGTGGTAGAACCAGGAGTAGAACACACAGGAGCACCAGTGATAGAACCAGGAGCAGAGCACACAGTAGAACACACAGTAGAACCAGGAGCAGAACACACTGTAGAACCAGGTGTAGAAAACACAGTAGAACCAGGAGCAGAACACACAGTAGAGCCGGGAGTAGAACACACAGTAGAACCAGTTGTAGAATACATAGTAGAACCGGGACTAGACCACACAGTAGAATCAGTGATGGAGCACAGAGTTGAACACACAGTAGAATCAGCGGTAAAACCAGGAGTCACAAAGTAGAACGAGGAGTAGAACAAGCTATAGAACCAGTGGTAGGACCAGCAGTAGAACCACCAGTTATCTTTTTGAATAGATATTTGTATCTACAAATCAAATAACTCTTTATGTGTCCATGATGTAATAAAGTGTCCACTGGGCTGAGATAAATATTTTAATGTCCTCAGGGAGCACAAATCCTGTCCGCTGCCAAAGAGCTGGGTCACCTGTCCAAACTGAAGGTACCGTAATGCCAAGAATAGACCTCACCTTCGTGTACTGTAATGTCTGTAACAGACTTCTCCTAATGCACTGTAATGTCTCCAACAGACTTAACCTTAACTCACTGTGTAGTCCAGAAAATACTTCAAGTTAACTCAACGTAAAGCATTGAAGTAACTTTCTATTAACTTAACTTAATTCTTCTAGTCAATATGTTTCCTTAACCTACCATAATATCTAGGAAAGACTTCCCGTTCATTTTTTTAGACATGTGTTGCTTTAGTCTGACCAATTCATCACCAATACATCTACTACTAGAACACAGTAGGATCGACTGGTCAGTGAATGGTCAGTTAATACTTGGGTTGTGTGTTGCTTGAGTCAGTGTCTCCTGGTCTCTGCAGGACCACATGGCCGGGGAGGCTAAGAGCTTGTCTCCCAAGCAGTGTGCCGTTATGGACATGGCGCTGGACACCATAAAGGTCAGTTGGTACCGGGCGCTGGTGTCATGTGTCTGGGGGGGGCGGAGGTTCAAATTCAGTTTCATTCACTATTCATCGAGGTGTCGGAGAGGAGTCAGATTGGAGCAGCAGTGGAAGACTGTTGTTCTTTAAAACCAAACTAAAATGTAATATGTAATAATCCATACACTTAAAATGGCGTTAAAAGCCTAATAATGTGTAGGAAATACTTCCACCTGCCTTAACCATAACGTAATGTGTAGAAAACACTTCACCTTTTGATGCACATACTATTACTAGGACATTGGTATCAATATGTTGTGGTACATCTCTAGATCGGGAAGTAGATGCCAGGAATTTGAAGAAGTTGTGGTTGTGGATATTTTCCACCCTAATAATGAGTTCACGGGCCAAATAAAGGTTTAAAACTACTGTTTCAGATAATGCGTTGATGACTTAAAAAATTGATTGTAAAATGAGTTGTTGGCTCCAGTAGAAACAGTGGGATAATGTTAGACCTGCTTCTCCTCAGCAATACTTCCATGCGGGGGGTAATGGGCTGAAGAAAGCGTTCCTGGAGAAGAGTGCCGAGCTCTCGTCGCTACGCCACGCCCTGTCGCTCTACACTCAGTCCACCGACACGCTCATCAAGACTTTTGTCACAAGCCAACATGCCCAAGGTAGGCTAGGTTTGCTATGTTAGTATTGAGATAGCCAACATGCCCATGGTACGCTAGGCTAGGTTAGCAGTGTGATAGCCAGCATGTCCAGGGTAGGCTAGGTCCGCTATGTTAGCAGTGAGATAGCCAACATGCCCATGGTAGGCTATGGTAGCAGTGAAAAAGCCAATATGCAGACGAAAGGCTAGTTTAGCATTGGGATAGCCAATATGCCCAAGGAAGACATGGTATGCTAGCTTAGCAGTGTGGTAGCTAACATAACCAAGTTAGGCTAGGTTTGCGGTAGAGATGGCTAATATGACCATAGATGGCTAGATTATCAGTGGCTTGAAAGCGGGTCATAACAGGTGATGTTGTAAAAGGTTAAAGAGGAGCCCTAACACTGACCTCAAACCTCAGAATGACCTCATCCATGGTTATTGCAATTGCTCCTCCGATTGGCTGAAATTGTGTGCTGTCACTTCAAAACATGTTTTTCTTGTCTTGACCAAGACAAGATGGGAGCATTTAAAAAGCTCCCATCGCGACGATGGGAGCTTTTTAATGCATTGAGAAAATGAGATAATAATCATATGTTCTGTGTGTTCAATGTCAGAATGTGTTGACTTTGTGTTCTGTTTTATCTCTTGTGCCGACCGCCAGTACACAATGGAAAGGGTATTAGGCTAACTCCCAACGAAAAAATACAGCCAAGCAGGGGTACGTTACCACTGAGGGCTACACCTAGACGGACGTTTTCTGGCGCTTGTTACCCATGATGCATTAGCAATGAATAGACTAAGTGAGCCCTGAAGTTATATACAGGTTCAACGTTTAAGGTTGGGCTTCAGGTATTTGGCAATGCTTTAGGGGGCTTAATATCAGTGTACGGTTCGTGGGGAAAGCAATGCATCATGGGATATGCCTACCAGTCACTTTTGCACCCGAAACTGAAGTGATCTGCTAGCTGCCCTCCCTTGTCCCCTCCCCTTTGCCCTCCACCACCTCCACCCCAACCCCTCCTCAGCACTATATATGCTATATATTCAGAGGTGAACATGCATGGTACACGTCACAATATTTACTTAGAAGTAATATATTGCAATACACCCATCTTACAAATCCTAACCCCCTTTTTGGTTTTCGTGGTGAATCACACAACCCTATTCTAGTCCCTGGAACCTATTCCTGATGAAGTGTATTTTGGTGTGTGTGTGTTAGGGTCCGGGGTGGACAAGCCCATCGGGGAGGTCTCGGTCCAGATCGAGCTCCACACCCACCCGGGCAATGGCGAGCGCAAGGTCACCGTCAAAGGTCAGTTGGAGGCCGAACATTCAGCATTCACTAATTTAGCAGACGCTTTTATCTAAAGGGACGTAGAGCGTAGAGACCGATGAAGGAGCAGGTGGGGGTTAGGGGTCATCTTGCTCTAGCATGCCTGCAGGTAGACATTGGGGGGCTCGAACCCACAGCCATTCGAATGGTCTAGCCTCTAGACAATCCTGCCGTCTTGTTCTCTAGTACATGACTTATATGTGTGTGTGTGTGTGTGTGCGTGTGCGTGTGCGTGTGCGTGTGCGTGTGCGCGTGCGCGTGCGCGTGTGTGTGTGTGTGTTCCTTTAGTCTTGGGAGCCAATGACCTCAAATGGCAGACGCCTGGGATGTTCCGGCCCTTTGTGGAGGTGTCTCTCATTGGTCCTCATCTCAGCGACAAGAAACGCAAGTTCCAGACCAAGTCCAAGAACAACTCCTGGTCCCCCAAGTTCAGCGAGACCTTTCACTTGTAAGTACACCAACTTCTAGTCTCATTCCAAGTGTGAGATGTTTCACTTGTAAGTACAACAACTTGGTCTTATTCCATATATACTGTCCCTTCTTTTTTTCGAATTTTGTCCTTCTTGGTGTAAATATCTGAAATAAATGTTAATGTCTAGTCTGTAGATGAGAAATAGCTTTCCCTACTTTAATTCTGACTGACTGTACTGAAGTTCTTAGTTGTTATTTTTGCGTTCTTTCTTATACTTTTCAATTCCTTAAAGACACAGAAGTGACACTCTTGTCTCAGCAGCTGTCAGTCCATTTCACAAATGGCGTCTCTGATCCCCCCCCGCCATAAACACAAGGAGGTCGGGGAATAGGGCGCCCGTCACTAAGGCTCCCTCGCCGGTTAGAGACCGACACCGGCTAACCACTGGGCCGCTGTCCTCTCCCTCTCTGCAGCGTGCTGGGCGGCCAGGAGGGCTGGGAGAGCTACGAGCTGCAGGTGTGCGTGAAGGACTACTGCTTCGGCCGGGCGGACCGCGTGGTGGGCCTGGCCGTCGTGCAGCTCCGCGACCTGGCGGAGAAGGCGGCCGGCGCCTGCTGGCTGCCGCTGGGCCAGCGCGTGCACATGGACGACACGGGGCAGACGGCGCTGCGCATCCTGTCCCAGCGCGCCGGCGACGAGGTCGCCAAGGAGTTCGTGCGCCTCAAGTCTGAGACGCGCTCGGCCGAGGAGGGCCGGTGAGGTCGGGTACCTTAGGCGGGGAGAGGGGAGGAAAGGACGGAAGGGAAGGGAAGGGAAAAGGTGGAAGGGAATGACTAAAAAAGGAACGGAGGGGGAAGAAAGAAAGACAAGGAAGCAAAATGGCGGCAAGAGAGGTCGACTCGACGGAGGAGGACGGATGAAAAAGCGAATGCTTCCCAACGCCGATAACGATGGCTAACGCAAGCCGATTGCGTTGCCGCTCGCACAGCCGCTTGGGTTCGATTTATGGCTAACACACTCGTAACCTCGGTTCCTCAACGTCGGTGGTCCGCACCCTACACACTCCATCCCTCTCGTACCTTCTCACCACACACCCACGCACTCATCCATACAGTGACCTCAGCCTTTCCAATTGTCGACAAACTCTTCCTAACCCATCTTTGGCTTTGGATTCGGTTGTTGGCCCCTCCTGTCTGTGTTTAAGTGGCAGAAACCGTTGCCTGACCAGAGTGTGCGGGCGGTCGTGTGCCACGCCCTACCAGATGAATCACAAGCTCTGCCAGACGCCCAGCGCTCTTGTGCAATACCCCCCACCCCCATCACCTCCCCTCACAGACCTCACTCCACCCACTGTTTGCCTGACCCGATCGCCTGCGTCCCCAGACCTCGTCACCCTCCATCACCTCCACCCATGCCACCATCACCTTCATCCACACCCTTAGTCTGCCCCATATGAATGCCTCCATCAGTTCCACCCACCCCTATTCAATTCCACCCCGATGCCCTGAATCGTCTACATCTCTACACACAACCCTATCACCTCAACCCCAGTACCCTGACTTCACCTCCAACCGCTCCACCCGCTGTCACCTCTACCCCCACTCCCACTCAAAACTCATGTGTTGATGCCTTACATGCTAGAAACTGTGAATGTTTGAGAGTGGACACGGTCTTGTGTTTGAAACTCTATCGGCTCTATATAGCTCCACGGGTTTAGGGGGCGGGTTGATTTTTGAGTTACGTTTTTCCAAGAATAAATAAATGTGAATACTTCTTCATACACAGGGGAGCACTAAAGTGGGTCCGGCAGGTTGTCTATGTATGATTGTATGGATAGCGGGCGGCCCTTGTGTGTGTGTGTGTGTGTGTGTGTGTGTGTGTGTGTGTGTGTGTGTGTGTGTGTGTGTGTGTGTGTGTGTGTGTGTGTGTGTGTGTGTGTGTGTGTGTGTGTGTGTGTGTGTGTGTGTGTGTGTGTGTGTGTGGCGTTGAGTTCTACAATCTGTCAATCACACTGTGGCAACCCAAGAGTTGCCACTGAAGAAGACAAACGGATAGTTATGCAGGAGCTGTTTGTGTCGGTACGAAAGCAAGGCGTTGATTAAAAGTAATAATCGGAGAGTGATAATGTGTGCCTTGTTGTGTAAGGTTTCTATTTCCACTCAGAGAACAGTCATTGCAGTTCCCCGTTGCCCTGACGTTAACACTAGCAAGGACAATCACGGTGTTGATGTCGTAGTTTCCATGGTGACCACGAACCTTGGCCTCTTGTCTCCATGTCGGTAAAACCAAATCCCATCTAGACGAAGAAGCTAGATATTGTGTATAGTTCAGGACCCGGATCTATTAATAGCCGTTCTCTTTATCTCGCTCATTGTTTTATTTATTTCTTTTATATGTGTATATTTATTTTGTCTGTCATCGTCTAAAAATATGTTTACGTCGGAATTTGCCATATCATTTTTTTCTGATATTTTTTCTGGTATTTGTATGTTGGCCAAGTTGAACCTGCAGGATTCTAGAATTCTACAACCAGAGTTCTAGAGCTGAGCCGAGTTCTTTGAACAAGCTGAGTTCTGTGTTCCACTGAAGTGTTCTCTCCTCAGACAAGCTTCCCTCCAATTAGAAAATCAAAATCAAAAGTACTAAAACATTCACAGAAAATGTTCAGTCACACTTCACACAAAATTACATCAGGTACCATAATGCCCCTGAATGACATAAGTGCTAACATATTAATAAAATATAGGCCTCTTTATATATTTTTTGTAAGATTAGTAACACTTTAACGTGACATTTTTGTTTTGTTTTCACCCACATGTAAAAGTGGTGCGTGGGAGATAAGTATGCATGTAGAAGGCTTGAACGTTCGCCTGCTGTCCTCTCCCTCTCCGTGGCCTTATTTTGGTAATATAGAAAATGTTAGCATATTTTTAACCCTTTTTAAACTAGTATTCCTTTCTCGTCCCCGAAACTGCGATGATAGCATCCGCACATGATTATGAACTAATCCTTCCCCCAAGTGATGTTCTTTGTCGTTATTTTGTACTCGTTTTTTATTTTTACCATTGACTCAATCATTTTTTAGTAGTCGGTTGATTCTTGTAGGGTATTTTCCTTTCGGTTTCATTTTCTGAATGTTTTGACCCCTTGACCTTCGTGAGGAACTTACAACGTCCTTCACTGTGTTTGGAAGTGTGCGAGTGGTTGGTGTTGGTGACAGCTGATATTATACTGTGATACAAATGCTGGTGAACTCTTTATCAATTAAAAACATTCACAACCAATGAAACTTGACATTGCTGTAAAAAACAACTGTTTCTGCACATTTGAGAATGAGAATTTGTTTTTGCATCAAATGACAACTGCCAAAACATTACACATGACTTCTGTTTATGTTACATTTATGGTTTATGAATGTTTGGGGCGGTTGTGTTTCTGGTATAAAGCCTCTCTTTGTCGTAAATGTACAGCCGATTTGTTGTTCTTACCTTGTTAGCCCCTCACTTCCAGTACGTTACGTAGTTTATCTGTCAAAGTATCTGCATTATTATTAATATCTTTATTATTATTATTATTATTATTATTATTGTGACTTTGTTTTTCATCACTGTTATGAGGATGGTGGTGTTCATTAAAAAGTTAACATTCCAATTATTGAATTTTGTATAAAGTCTCTGAGAAGCATTTATGTTCTTTTTTGTTGTTTTTTAAATCCAGGGTTTGTGTGTAAAGTTTTGAAAATCCATAAACTTGTGAACATGTATTGTGTCTGTTGACTGTTGAAATACTATTCACCCCCAGGATTCTGCTCAACACTACCTAGCAAGTACATAAACATCTCGCTGTGAAGTGGATTGGGTTCGTAAAGAGTTTTTGTAACTCCATTTGTAAAGTTCATCATCATTTTTGCTAAGGAATTCTGACACTTTATTATCAAGATTGTGGCGGAATTAAAGCTAGGGAAGGCAATTTGGAGACACTAGTCAAGAGTAAGCTGGATTTTGAAAGAATGCGACCGAAACGAAATTCCACCCCTCCTTTCAGGCCTGCCTCCAAAACATGTGGTTAGCTCGCTAGGTTTAGCAATAGGTCTGCCTAGCCTTGTGGAAGACTCAGGTCATGCGCAATGAGTGCACAGGCAGAGTGCGCACAGCTAGCTGACAGGCAAGCCAACCAATCATTTAATTGGGGGCCAGATACAATTATTAGAACAACTAAGTACAGGCCTGCGACAAATACCACAAATATGACAGAATATATATATATATATATACGCTTTTAAAATAGATTGCCCACCCTAGCTTTAAGGGAGGAGGGAGGTTTGTAGAAACTCCAGTTAGGCCTTTGCACACACACACACACACACACACACACACACACACACACACACACACACACACACACACACACACACACACACACACACACACACACACACACACACACACACACACACACACACACACACACACACACACACAAATAAGTCATTCACTTGGTGGGTCGGGTGGACGTCTCCTGAAACACACAGGGGCTCTTTGTGCTCGGTACAGCGTATTAAATTACATTTCTGAAAGGTTGGGGTTGTACATATTTATCTGCCCCTGTCTACACCCAGAAGAGCTGGGAAATGATTGATGAATTATTGATGTGTGAAACAGGTGACCCAAGGAGTAGAGGAAGCGTGGGATCGAACCTGCGGTCGATAGGATGTGTTGGCCTGGCACCAGGTATTTCCTCGCGCTGCGCCCATGCGCCCCGCGCCAAGGGTGTGGTATAAACCTGGCTGAGCCCCCCGCCCCACACATGCCCACGCTTTCTGATTGGCTAGAGTCCTTCACCCCCCCTTCCCCCAATCGTATTGTTGTTTAACTGTCCCCCCCCCCCCACCCCCCGTCCCCCACTCTCTAACCGTCAGAGTCCAAAGATCACTTGTTCTGTTTGCTCAAGCGCTGATTGGATGCATGAGGAGAAATAGCCCGCGCTGCTGCTGCTATACTGGAGCTGGTGTGGTGGTGGTTCCTCACACACACACACACACACACACAGACACACACACACACACACACACACAGACTCTCACCCTCTCGGTCTCTCTCTGTCATTCTCTCCTCCTGTCTCTCTGTCGTTCTTTGTCACTCTAAATATATACACCCCCCCCCCCCCCTCCCCTTTCGTTTCCTCTTTCTCTAGCTGTCTGTAACCCACCTGTAGGCCCCCTACCTGGGTGAGGGGGCGGGGTCAGTGTGTTAGCACCTGTTGTTGTTGTAGAGAGAGAGAGAGAGAGAGAGAGAGACGTGCCCTCGCGCTCCTCAATCGCCCCTTATCCAAGAGGGAGACAGGGAGCGGTTGTGTCTTACTTCCATTTACTTACCTCGGTTTTTGCTTTTATGACGTTTGTTTGTATTTGTGAGTGTGTGTGTATTTTTAACTCCCCTTCCCTCGTGTCCTAAATCTCCGTCCCAACGGCTCCATACAGCGCCAGAAGGATTCAGGGAACCAGGACTCCTCCCCAGGCAAGTCTCTCGTCACCCTATACCGCACCACACACCTCCACCTTCAACAGGACGTTCTGACTGAAGAAACCGAGCTTAGGGTTAGGCTCTAGGGTCTAGTCGCTACGTTGACTTCTACAAAACGTATGAACTTCTAGCTGTAGCTGATTTGATGAGATAAGGACGCGAGGGAAACCTGTTCTTGGACTTGAGGGAAATATTTCAACTTTATTATATACTGTGCTGATAAGCAGGCCAGGGTTGTGGATATATCAGGCAGACCTCTACATTGAGGTGTTGTATTGTCAAACATATTGTGTGTTTTTTGAGTGTGTGATTTGAAGAGGATATGAATGGGTTTGTTGTGGCCTTGACAAGACTTTCATGAGGAAACAAAATTTAATTAATCCATGACTTATTCATATACCCAAGCCAGACATAATAGAGTAGAGCATTTAAAAGTGCTGGTGTTTGGATACATTGTAAGTTTCACTCAGTTGTTTTAGGACTTTTCTCTTGTAGTTCACTGAAACATCAGCCGCAGTCATTTAAGTTCAATTGTATTGCATTCAAGCAGTGGTTGTTTAAAATATTTAGTGCCAAACATGGGGTTGTCTTTCATGTATTTGGACATTCAGTGTGAATGATGACGTGATTTCATCTCATGATTCTACCCATACAACCACAGCTGGAAGCCTACGGTGGTATCCAGATATAACTGGCGTGAATGGAAACACTTAAGAATTGTTCATGTTTACATCATATTACACAAAAAGAATGTTGAGTTCCACCCAACTAGAACGAGTATGTAGACTGTAGTATAGTATAGATCAGATCAGGGCAGACGATAGCAGTGACTTTGGCTGTGAGTGTGTGAAGGCGGTGGAGGACCAGGTCTATTGTTCAGGACAGAGGCGGTCTCAGTGCTATCTACAGCCAGGGTGCTCTGAAGGTACTAAAGGTCGAAGAAGAGAGGGAGTGGCCGCGTTCTCATGATAATGGAGCCATATAATCTCTATATATTTGTAAATATATGAGGTCATGGGTTTATTACCATTTAAACGTCATTTAGATTCAGCTTTTCTGGGACAGATAGTACTAAGTTCTTCACTAAATATCTCCATACCGATTCACGTACTTTTACACTGACACACCTAGCTATCTATCTACCTACCTACCTACATCTATCGATCTACCTACCTACCTACCTAGCTGTATGTCGCTCTGCAGCTCTTTATCTGTATGTTGATCTATCTCTCTAGCCATGCCTACCTAACAACCATTTTGGTCTCTGTATACCTGTTGAAGTGAGGGGACATCATGACATCTGTTCTCTGTCTAGGTGTAGCATGACATCACTATTCTCTGTCTAGGTGTAGTATGACATCGTTATTCTCTGTCAAGGTGTAGTATGAGATCACTGGTCTCTGTCTAGGTGTACCATGACATCACTGTTCTCTGTGCAGGTGTAGCATGACATCACTGTTCTCTTTATAGGTGTAGCATGACATCACTGTTCTCTTTACAGGTGGAGCTTGACATCACTGTTCTCTTTATAGGTGTAGCATGACATCACTGTTCTCTTTAGAGGTGTAGCATGACATCACTGTTCTCTTTACAGGTGGAGCTTGACATCACTGTTCTCTTTATAGGTGTAGCATGACATCACTGTTCTCTTTAGAGGTGTAGCATGACATCACTGTTCTTTGTGTAGGTGTAGTATGACATCACTGTTCTCTTTATAGGTGTAGCATGACATCACTGATGTGAGCATGGGGTCGTTATTGACATACTTTGATTCCTTGTGTGGGAGACAAAAGGAAAAAGGTAGGAGGCTCCCTTTTGTCAGGTGTGTGTGTGTGTGTGTGTGTTATTAGTATGGTAGTAGTATAGCATGCTATCATTATTATTGCTGTTACTATATTAGTTGTATTATTAGTATTAGTAGTTAGTTGTTACTATTATTAACTGTATTATTGGTACAAGTATATGCAGTTGTTACTATTATTAACTGTATTATTGGTAAAAGTATTAGCAGTTGTGGTGATTGATTGTACCCTCACACTGTTTCCTCATTTGTGATGTCGCTTCCTGTTCCAGAGGAAGAGCGATACATTCATGCCAACAACCGACCTCTGAACCTCCCCTATCAGTACGCTGTGAGTGGACGATCTCTAAGCCAACCATAACCAATAAAAACCTTTCTAGCTGAGATGAACTAACTCACCTCCTCCCCCACCTCACCACCCCTTCCTGGCAACTATCTCTACTTCCTGGCCATTATTAAAATTTTAGTTTTTGTCTTACATAGCGCGATGAGCAAACCTTTCATTGCATAGGAAAATGGTACCACAGTGTGTCTTCAGTTATTGCACATTGTGTTTTTTGAGTGTATTCTCAGTTCATTTGGCGTGGGGTTTATGTATATGGTTTAATTTAGCTATCTTTCTCTCTGTCTGTCTATCTGTCTTATTGTATATGGATATAGTTTACTTAATATTAAGCAGAAACGTGGATCACTGCATTGAATCACATGTTCCGTGTTCCATGCAACAGACATATAAATGAGTGTGACACTGTGTCTTTGTATACATGCCCTACACTGCGTGTACATGTATGTTTACACGTGCACTATGTGCTTCCTTCCCAGGACAACGCCATCAGGACCTCTAAATACAATGTCTTCAGCTTCCTACCTCTCAACCTCTTCGAACAGTTCCAGAGGCTGGCAAACGCTTACTTCCTGGTCTTGTTATTACTGCAGGTATGTATCCATACCACCTAGCCACCTACCTAGCTAGCTACCCATCTATCAACCTTCCTACCTGTGTGTGTGTGTGTGTGTGTGTGTGTGTGTGTGTGTGTGTGTGTGTGTGTGTGTGTGTGTGTGTGTGTGTGTGTGTGTGTGTGTCTTCCATCCCCAGTTAATCCCTGAGATCTCCTCTCTCTCCTGGTTCACCACGGTAGTCCCTCTGCTTCTTGTTCTCACCATCACCGCCGTCAAAGACGCCAGCGATGACATCGTAAGAGACAGCGTACCATTTATACTTATTCATACATAATCATAATAATCATGATGATGATACACTTGATGTATTCATAAGTGTATGTATACAATTGATCTTTTAGTATTATTATTATGGTAACCCTTGACATAAAGGTAAATGTATTAACTGTTGATTAACATTAGTTAATGCAGCAATAAGCATTAACTAACAGTTAAGGCAGTTGAAGTAAAGGTTAACTAATGGTCTAGTAATAATTTACTTATAGGTTTCATGTTTACTAAGGTAAGTGAACATTATTGTCTATTAACTATGTTCATGTTCATGATAACCAAGGTATTAATTTATTAATTATTTAATGGGGTTAGGGTTTACATACACCCCAAGCTGTTAGGGTAACAATAGAATACAGTAGAGATCAGGGAGAAACGCTAGAATGTAAAAACAGAGACACAAGGTACTGCTTGTATTTGTATTTCCATTGACACCATTGCCAAAGGCAAATCTGCTTCTTACGGATCCAATGCCAGTGAATAGTTTATGGTTTATGGATGTATTGGGTGAAAGCTGAATACATGAGTTCACCTGGGAATCTTCCTGACCAATCAGAACCGGCACAGGAGCGACAAGCAGGTGAACAACCGACGTGTGGACGTCCTCATCGATGGAGAGTGAGTACCGAGTTTCACAGAGTCTCCCAATGTGTGTTATGTCAAGTCAAGTCACAAGTGTAAAGTTCACTGTAGTGAAAACATATTCAAAACAGACGCTGCTGGCGGATGTGTCTCTATGTGGTAGTGTTTTTGGCTGTTTGGTTGCATAGTGTGTGTGTGTGTGTGTGTGTGTGTGTGTGTGTGTGTGTGTGTTATCTCTTTCTTCCTTTTTAAACATGCACCTTGCATGTTTTCTCCTCCCAGACTACAAAGTGAAAAGTGGATGAATGTTCAGGTTGGAGACATCATCAAACTGGAGAACAACCAGTTTGTTACGGTGAGTACGGGTCTGTCTGTCATGCCGTCTGTCTGTCTGTCTGGCCGTCTGTCTGCCTGTCTGTCTGACCATCAGTCTCTTTGGCTCTTTCTATCACAGGCTGATCTGCTACTGTTGACCTCCAGTGAGCCCCTGAACCTGGTCTACATAGAAACGGCGGAGCTAGATGGGTATCACGTCACGTTTTATTCTACTTGCTTATTCTAGTCGTTTTGGGGTTCTGGAGGATTTAAAGGTGCAGTGAAAAAGTCTTCTCGTTTTGATGTGTGATGCATGACACCCAACCATTTTGTCCCTGTTACTAAAATAAGACCATGATTTAGAGAAAGCGAGGGTGTCTCTGCCAGTATGTGAACGTTCCACGCTGCTCCTAACGCCGTAACGTCACGACCTAAGGGACACTGGTGGCGAGGTGTGTGTGGATGTGTGAAGCTTGGATGATGTTGCCCCATCCGAGACAGGGTTAAGCTTCCCGGACACTTCTAGTGTAACGCCACGGTGTGTGAGGATGTGTGGAGTTCCGTCTAGGCAGCGGTATATTTTGATGTCCGCGTCTGACAGTACTAAAACAGTTGTTGGGGTGGGTCGTAACCATGGTGATAACACGCCCCCCACCCCCAGATTTCCAGAACTCTCAGCCCAAAACGCTTTTTTGAAATCTAATAGTGTTCAAATTCGAGCTGAAACTGGTTTACCTTACACTTTAATAGCAGGTAATATAACGCCAGTATCTGAACTGACCATCTATATGTGTGTGTGTGTGTGTGTGTGTGTGTGTGTGTGTGTGTGTGTGTGTGTGTGTGTGTGTGTGTGTGTGTGTGTGTGTGTGTGTGTGTGTGTGTGTGTGTGTGTGTGTCCAGGGAGACCAACCTGAAGGTGAAACAGGCCCTTACGGTGACAGGAGATATTGGCGACAGCATCCCCGGGCTTGGGAGCTTTAAAGGTGACACACACACACACACACACACACACACACACACACACACACACACACACACACACACACACACACACACACACACACACACACACACACACACACACCAACCGTAAAGGGGCAGTAAATGAATTTAAACTAAAGGTGTTGTGGTGTGTAAGTGTTGTGTAGTAAAGTGTGTACCATTTCGTTGCTTGAATATGAATCGAATTTCAAAAGTATTTGACAGTTGAATTTACTTGATTTGAAATGTGTGTTCCGCAGGGGAGGTGCGTTGTGAGCCCCCCAACAACCGCCTGGACAAGTTCAAGGGGACTCTTACCGTGCACGGGCAGACGTACGCGCTGGACAACGACAAGGTGTTGCTGAGGGGCTGCACGCTCAGGAACACGGAGTGGTGCTTCGGGCTCGTCATCTTTGGAGGTAAAACACTGACCCCTGCAGGGTGATGGTGGTACTGTATAGAATACAACTGGTACAGTTAAAGGTATGATATGTAACATTAACGCATTTCAATATCTTAAAACGACTAGACCTATGCTATGTATTTTGTTGAGCTGTGTACTTATAGTATTCCAATTGTTTCCAACAATGTTCAAACCCAGACAAATCTGTTGTTCTGTAATTTGTAAATCAGAAGATGAAGACCTAACTTATTGATATGATATTTAAATATTGATCTGGATCATGCCAGCCACCAAGCTAATGCAATGTATCCCACACAATTGAGCAGGTCATTTTTAGTTTTCACTCTGAATCTAAACGTGATCATGCGCGGGATGAAGGATTGTTGTTGGCTTTTACCCGCTGAGAAGTAGGGTCTCCGAATTCCTTATAAAAATAAATTCACAAATCATTATTAGGGATGGCAGAAATACCAAAAAACTCTCATCGAATACAATGTCTAAATCTCAACGAGTACGCCGTTTTATTTTGTCTGCACTTTTTTTGGTGTGAAACATCTGTGAGAGTTTCCACCAATGAACACATGCATTATATACAGTCTATTTTAAGTCACTTTACCTTGACAGCGGCAGAAATGACATATCATGCCTTTAATACACTGTCACAGTACTTTTATTACAATAGCTCAGCTACTGTTAAAGGGGAACCCCTACGCATGCTCATCTCTAATATAAGAGAGTAGCTTCTGATCATTCGTGTGGCTGCAACATCCACTCAGTTTCCGCAAAACGTTGTGGAATAGTTGGACATTGCAAATCTCGGACTAATGACGTCAACGGTCCAATTCTCCGCGGGATTATATATATAAAAAAAAAAAATCTGTCCTCAGGTCCGGACACCAAGCTGATGCAGAACTGTGGGAAGACAACGCTCAAACGGACCAGCATCGACTACCTCATGAACGTGCTCGTGCTCTGTGTAGGTCAAACACACACACACACACACACACACACACACACACACACACACACACACACACACACACACACACACATACACACACACGTCCCTTTTCTCTTTGATTAAATAACAAACGGAGGACTTTTGGTGTGTCAGTAAAGTTGGACTGCCCTTCTTCTCTTCAGATCTTTGGCTTCCTGGCCTGTATGTGCAGCATCCTGGCGGTGGGTAACGCTATCTGGGAGGTGAGCGAGGGCTCTGTGTTCACTGCCTTCCTCCCTCGCCCGAATGGCGTCAGTGCCGGATTATCCGCCTTCCTCACCTTCTGGTCCTACGTCATCATCCTTAACACCGTGGTGCCCATCTCGCTCTACGTCAGGTTTGTTCTGACACTGCCTGGTGGCGGACTATATAATTACGTGTTTGGTTATAAAGCGGATCCCAATGTCTTTATTTATTTTAAACACGTTGAGCTCTTTCATGTTAAACCTGTAATTTATGTGGGTCTTAGAATAGTAACTGGATGTGAAATTGTCCATTGCACGGTGGATAGATTGTTAATTATAGATTCTACATTTCACTCTGTGCTCTGTGACAAGGTCGAGGTTGGAAGCTCTCTGCTTAATTTCTATCTTTCTATTAAATAAATATCTATTTTTTTCTCTTTTTCTGCTATCCGCTTAACAATGAATTGGTTTGAGTAACTGGCAATATAGTTTTCGTTTACTGAGGTTTGAGTTATTTTTGACGACACCAACTAGTACTGAGATAGCAAGCGACATGGATAACGGCGGCATTAGTCCCAGTACTAGCAAGCTAGCAGAGAAGCCACCTGCCTGGTTCTCTTCTGAAATGGAAAGATTCACCGCTTCTATCTGGTCCCTCTTTGCAATGCGGCTCAATGAAGTGGATGCCTCAGCGGAGGAACTCGAACCTACATATAAACCTTTAAGAAGTGACATGCCTCCTCACACAGTAGACTCTACTAAATGCAGGATCTTTCATCAACTATTACAGAAGAGAACTCGACTTGAAACCAGGTTTTTTTCAATGGATGTTAAAAGACTATGCTATGAATGGCCTGGTACTCTGGACTCAGACTGAGTTCTACACGGGAGTGTATCTATGTTACCAAGGTTCCTTAGTTCCCGAAATCCTATGTTCCCAGGGTCCTTAATTTCCCCAGTTAAATATTCTGTTCAAAGTTGTCCATAGTATTTTATTGGAACAAAGTGTGGCACTAGACCCTGCCACACCACACATAAGTGGCTTTACTGGGCTCCTCTGACACACAGAACACAGGTAGATGTTGTAACACCAGTTTATTGCAAGTTGGCAAAAGGTAACCGGCAGAGGAGGTGGTACATGCTGACATGCAAAAGTGTGTGTGTGTGTGTGTGTGTGTGTGTGTGTGTGTGTGTGTGTGTGTGTGTGTGTGTGTGTGTGTGTGTGTGTGTGTGTGTGTGTGTGTGTGTGTGTGTGTGTGTGTGTGTGTGTGTGTGTGTGTGTGTGTGTGTGTGTGTGTGTGTGTGTGTGTGTGTGTGTGTGTGTGTGTGTGTGTGTGTGTGTGTGTGTGTGTGTGTGTGTGTCTTGATTAGTCAATGCACCACAGGTGGGCAGCCTCACTCAGCCCCAGAGTCTAATCAGGCTTAAACCCACCAACAAACATCTGTGTCCCAAACGGCTAAAAGGCTGCCTAATCAGGTAGCATTGTGAGGCATAGGGAGGCAATGAGTCATGTTTTAATCTAATAATTTAAAAAAATGCTGCCCGCTGAGGTCCCTCCGACGAGGCAGGTTTTGAAGGCAGCAAAGACATAAACTTTGTTGGCCAAGATATCCCACAATCCCGTGCAACCGCTCCACTGCTTCGACAAGAAGGGAAAACAATGGCGAGCAACAGCCCAGTATTCGTGTACAAATCGAACTTATATTGACTTAGATTTGCAGCAGGGCACTGCTGGTCACCACCAGCGACCGTCACTGCCGTCGGGGAAAGGGCTGGTGGCAGGAGACAGCTGGTGGATCCAGTCCATGTTCGTCAGCCCTGCTGTGTCCCTTTTCGGGTAGGAGGGGCTTCACATTGGTCTGTGGCAGGAGGCCTTGCCGCCCGCCATCTAAGTGGCTTTGCTGGGCTCTTCCGACACACAGGACAAAGGGTAGATGTTGTCACACCAGTATTAGCTAGTTGGCAAAAGGTGACCGGCAGAGCAGGTGGCACATGCTGACGTGTCAGCGCTCTCCTTCATGTGTGCGTGTGTGTGGTGATGGCTGGTTTAGCCTGTGTGCCTTGATTAGCCAATGCACCACAGGTGTGCAGCCTCACCCAGCCCCAGAGTCTAATCAGCCTGACTCAGGCCAGGTGAGGCTGCTTAAACCAGCCACCATCCACATACCCCCAACACCCAATTGAAGCCGGGGAGAATCCCCAGCTGAAACCTACTCCTCCTCCCTCCCCCTCCTCCACCCCCATCCAAAAAAGAAATACATAAACCGGACTCTGACCCAGGGTTACCATACCTAAAATAAACAACCGGACCCTGACCAGGGTTACCATACCAAAAAAAAAAAAAAAACAAAAAAAAAAAACAGTCCCCACACCTCCCCAGGGTGACACCCCAACCCACCCTCCCCCTCCATCCTGGAGACTCAGAGGCCTGGGCTGCTGCCTTGACTGGCGGAGGTGTCGGCGGACTTGGCGATTCCAGGGCTGTCTGGACGGGCTGGCGGAGGAGTTGGTTGGGCAGCGGCGCTGGCCGGATACTGGGGCGGCTAGCCGCAGACGGTTGCCCATGGCGGTTGTTGAGCTGCCTCCGCCAGGATCCACCACGCCGTTGGGGAGAGGGATGGTGTTGGGAGAAGGCTGTCCATTGTCGCTGCTGGGCCCAGTGCGCCCCTGGACAGCCTTCCTGTGGCCAACACGGTCTGGAGAGGCCCCTCGTTGGGCGCCAGTGTAGCAATGTCCACTACTACACGCCACCTAGGTGGCTTTTCCCACTCCACCTAGGTGACTTTCCTCGGGCTCCTCCAAACCAATGGACACAGGGTGGTGATCTTGAAAATCCGGTTTATTGTAATGGTTGCATATAGTGAGGGATGCCGATGGTGCTACCATGCCGGAGAGCTCTCCTTGAGTGTGTGTGTGTGGTGGTGGCTGGCTTAACCTGTGCTCACTGATTGCTCAATGTGCAACAGGTGTGCAGCCCCACCCAGCCCCAGAGTCCAATCAGTCTGACTCAGGCCAGGTGAGGCTGCTTAAACCAGCCACCATCCACACACACTCCCACAGTTATGAACTAAACAAAAATCGTAAACATACACCTTTTGACGTAACGTAACGTAATTAAGAAAAATTGAATAAAAGTTTAATTAAAGTAAATGAAAACTACAAGTGGCTATAAGAGACAACAGTGTGTCATGTTTGGTGTGCCTGTGTTTCTCTCCTCAGTGTGGAGATCATCCGTCTGGGGAACAGCTTCTACATCGACTGGGACAGGAAGATGTACTACCCCAGGAGCGACACCCCGGCGCAGGCCCGGACCACCACCCTGAACGAGGAGCTGGGCCAGATCAAGTACATCTTCAGTGACAAGACCGGGACCCTCACCCAGAACATCATGACCTTCAACAAGTGCTCCATCAACGGGAAGTCCTACGGTAGGAACACCTGGGGGGTCTCCAACTTCATGCAGAAATATTGTGCTTTTAGGTAAATATTCATACATATTTGTTCTTTTAGGTCAACATGCAGAAACGATGCATTATTTGGGAGAATACACAGAAATATTCTCTTATTTAGTTGAAAACAGTTTTTCGATAAACGTAATTTATTTTGTTGGAAATACAGGAATATTGGGTTATTTTATTGAAAATGCTGAAATATTAATTATTTTTGTTGAGACATATTGAATAGATATTTATATCTTTTTTTTTTCTCTCACCCCAGGAGAGCTGTTTGACTTTTCGGGACAAAGAGTTGAAATTACAGACGTAAGCGTGTTTGTGTGTGTGTGTGTGTGTGTGTTTGTGCTTGAACAAAATTCAAGTAAAATCCTTTACCATTCATTTTAACGTGGTCACAAACACTCAGCAAAGTAAGGTTCCAGTGGTCTTATCATGACTACAGAAAACCCAGACGGTGGACTTCTCCTGGAACCAGCTGGCCGACCCCAAGTTTGTGTTCCACGACCCCAGCCTGGCGGAGCTGGTGAGGGAGGGGGACCCGGCGGCCCAGGCCTTCTTCCGTCTGCTGGCGCTGTGCCACACCGTCATGGCTGAGGAGAAGACGGAGGGTGAGGTCACACTCTGGTGCTCCACCACCCTCGGGGGCCGCGAGAGGGCCAGCTGCAGGGGGCCGAGTTGGCCGGGGAAACGGCCACAATTAGCATTAGCAATATGTAGACAGTATGCATGCCTCCTTAGTTGTGATCATTATAGTTTGAAAACTGTATTGATGAACAATAAACAGACATATTGATTATCTAACCTTTTCGATATGCTAATAAGTACGTGTTGCTTATTGTATGGGTCCTGCGCCAAAAGTAAATCAGACACCCCCTTCCACATATTCGCACTAGGTGACCATGCTAGGGCTTTATCCTAAAGGTGAAAATTGCTATGTAAATAAATAAATACATACATTTGACATAATGCACATCCTATACAATTAAAACATAATACATACATTAACACAACCTTCTCTCCCCAACCAACAGCAAGAGTTGGTTGTTAAATATGATGAATCCCTGTTTTCCACCTCATTATCCACAAGTGCATGGATGTGTTTCAGGAGAGCTGTACTACCAGGCCCAGTCCCCTGACGAGGGTGCCTTGGTCACGGCCGCCAGGAACTTTGGCTTCGTGTTCCGCTCCCGCACGCCCGAGACCATCAGGATCATGGAGATGGGCCAGGAGGTGATCTACGACCTCCTGGCTGTGCTGGACTTCAACAACGTCCGCAAGAGGATGTCCGTGATAGGTGAGGGAGAACCACATGTTAGACAGGAGGAGGAGCGTGATAGGTGAGGGAGAACCACATGTTAGACAGGAGGAGGGAGATAGGTGAGGGAGAACCACATGTTAGACAGGAGGAGGAGGAAGATAGGTGAGGGAGAACCACATGTTAGACAGGAGGAGGAGGGAGATAGGTGAGGGAGAACCACATGTTAGACAGGAGGAGGAGCGTGATAGGTGAGGGAGAACCACATGTTAGACAGGAGGAGGAGGGTGATAGGTGAGGGAGAACCACATGTTAGACAGGAGGAGGAGGGAGATAGGTGAGGGAGAACCACATGTTAGACAGGAGGAGGAGGGAGATAGGTGAGGGAGAACCACATGTTAGACAGGAGGAGGAGTGTGATAGGTGAGGGAGAACCACATGTTAGACAGGAGGAGGGAGATAGGTGAGGGAGAACCACATGTTAGACAGGAGGAGGGAGATAGGTGAGGGAGAACCACATGTTAGACAGGAGGAGGAGCGTGATAGGTGAGGGAGAACCACATGTTAGACAGGAGGAGGGAGATAGGTGAGGGAGAACCACATGTTAGACAGGAGGAGGAGGGAGATAGGTGAGGGAGAACCACATGTTAGACAGGAGGAGGAGGGAGATAGGTGAGGGAGAACCACATGTTAGACAGGAGGAGGAGGGAGATAGGTGAGGGAGAACCACATGTTAGACAGGAGGAGGAGGGAGATAGGTGAGGGAGAACCACATGTTAGACAGGAGGAGGAGGGAGATAGGCGAGGGAGAACCACATGTTAGACAGGAGGAGGAGGGAGATAGGTGAGGGAGAACCACATGTTAGACAGGAGGAGGAGGGAGATAGGTGAGGGAGAACCACATGTTAGACAGGATGAGGAGCGTGATAGGTGAGGGAGAACCACATGTTAGACAGGAGGAGGAGGGAGATAGGTGAGGGAGAACCACATGTTAGACAGGAGGAGGAGCGACAGAAGTGTTCTACTTTATTATGTTCTACTGTATTTAAGTTGACTTTTATCATGTCAAAATAGTTACAAATATGACATACAATAAATATGAAATGTAATAAATACAAAATATAGTGGGAGTAAAGATTCATGAAGTTAAATCTATCTTTTTATCTCTTATTTGTACTCTTTTCATTTATTTAAATAATGTATTATATTGTATATTTTTATATTTTATTTTATATTTTATGTATTGTCTTTTATTAATTTTATCTGGGCCTATGTATATATCTTTTGGTTTTGTCTGTGGTATCTCATAGTTAGTATTTCATTGTATATTGCATTTGTTTGTATTAGTTGTTGCCCACCCCCCCCCCCCCCCCTTCTAAACTTTGTATTTAAAGGTGCTATACAGTTTGATAATAACATTATTATGAATGCTATGCTAACCTGTGTGTGTGTGTGTGTGTGTGTGTGTGTGTGTGTGTGTGTGTGTGTGTGTGTGTGTGTGTGTGTGTGTGTGTGTGTGTGTGTGTGTGTGTGTGTGTGTGTGTGTGTGTGTGTGTGTGTGTGTGTGGTGGTCAGTGCGTAGCCCCAAGGGGAAGTTCATCCTGTTCTGTAAGGGAGCTGACACCATCGTGTACGAGAGGCTCCACCCTGCGTGTTCGAAACTGAAGGACATCACCACCACTCATCTTAACGTGAGTAGGAATACCGCAGGACCAGTGCATTAGCGACTGTTTTGTACTGAAATAATCCAAAGAATTGTTTCGCTGTTTTGTTTGTCGTTGCTTTATCATTCAAATGTTTTATAGAAAATTCAGCATGACGTAGAAGTTCACGTTTGTGGACAATTAAAACAACAGAAGAAAACATAATTTTGCACTTGCATTTATTTACTTTGTGAATGACAAAAAAGAAAAACACGCTTGAATATTAAATCAGAATCCAAATCAGAATCAATATTACTGAATAACCAACCTATTTACTTTGGGAGTACAACATCTTCCCTTAGTTTGTACTGAATATCGTCGTTACTTTGCGTTTAGGAGTATGCAGGCGACGGGCTTCGCACGCTAGCGCTGGCCTATAAGGACCTAGATGATGACTACATGGAGGACTGGAAACAGCGCCACCATGAGGCCAACATTGCTATGGACGGGAAGGAGGAGCGGCTGGATGCGCTGTACGAGGAGATAGAGAAAGACCTGATGGTCCGGTCACTCATTTTATTTCAATTCAATTTGATTTCATCCTTATTTAGCAGGATAGTCTAGCCATTGGTTAGTGTGTTTTGACTCCCAGCTGAAAGGTTCTGCGTTCGAAACCCCATTGTCCTCACAGTCTATCTTTAGTTATCCTAGAGCAAGATGTCCTAACCCAACCTACTCCATAATGACGTCTCACATTTTAATGGCAGCAGTTTACACGGAAATACAATTAAACATACAGTAAACAATTGAAAACAACGGAGAAAAACATCATTTTGCACACTGAATCTGAAGAAGAAAGACGGTTACATTGTCCTGCACCCGTTTCAATTACTTAATTGCTTAATACTGTACACTTAAAGGTAGAGTAGTTCTTTCTGACTCCAGTGTGTGTTGTGGTTCCAGCTGCTGGGAGCGACCGCAGTGGAGGACAAGCTCCAAGATGGCGTCCCACAGACCATCGAGCAGCTGGCTAAAGCTGACATCAAGATATGGGTGCTGACAGGGGACAAACAAGGTGGGGGAAATAGATTTACAATGATACATAATGTACATTATTACATGTATTACATTATGTAAATGTTATAATTGCCCTAATCAAATATCCAATGCTGGCAATTATAGGCAAATCTCCACCTAGTGGACAATAAAGCTATATTCTATTCCATTCTGTTCTATTCTATTCCATTCTACCAGTTTAATAAAAAAGTAATGAACTTGTGCATCTAACAAAGCTAAGCAAAGCTTTGAAAAAATTAACAAAACGTCCTAGCAGTCGCAGTTCCCAAACAAACTCCAGCAAACTCACTCAACCCAAACGAGACATCATGCCACCTGGTAGGTTTGAGGTTCCGGAAGGTTCCGGAAGGTTCCGGAAGGTTCCGGAAGGCTCCGGTCTCACCATGCGTGTGTGTTGACACAGAGACGGCGGAGAACATCGGCTACGCCTGCAACATGCTGCGGGAGGAGATGACCGACGTCTTTGTCGTCTCGGCCAGCACGGCGGAGGGCGTGCAAGAAGAGCTGCAGTAAGTAGGACAGACAGAACCTTCAAACCAGCCGGACGGGTTTCCCCGCTCAGACAGGGAAAGGTTCTGGGTTAGGGTTAGGGTTAGAGCCCAGCGTATCCGTATAATATTTCGTTTACCATCTCGTCCTTTTACTACGTTGGTTTTCAAACTTGGAGCCAGAAGTGGGTCGCGGGACGGTCACAATCAACCCCCCAAAAAAACCATTAAAAGCATTTCTTTATGGTTTTAATGTAATAGCATACCTACATGTCTTGTACGTTTCTTTTTTTTTTGCATTAGAATGTTTGAAGACGAGGGGAAGGGGAATACTACATTCAATAACAATGTACATAGAGAATCCTTTTTTTTTTTTGACAAGGTAACAATGTATCGCTTATTTTGTTGCACAAAATGTACACCAAATAAGTAACCCCACAGGTGGGTCACGGCACGGAAAAGTTTGGGAACCTCTGAATTGGTAGACCCTTTTATCCAAAACACCTTACAGTACGTTCAGAAACATGTCATTTCAAGGAGTAGGTTCCGGTAGACCTCGGACAGTGTGGATCAAACCCTGAACCTTTGGGCTGGGTCGACAAACCATGCCGTCGCCAAACATCCTGCCTCAATCCATCCCCTCCTCCTCCTGTGTTGTAGAAACGCCAGGAGGAAAATGTGCCCTGAAGCTCCTGACCAGCCCGTGGTGATTGAAGCCCGGGCCGGATTGTTCTGGCGCCAGAAGACCAGGAAGGTGGAGGATGAGAATGTGAACGGGGAGTACGCGCTGGTCATCAACGGACACAGCCTGGTATGGGAGGCGTTTTTTCTTTTTTTAATCACGCTATCAGGATGTCGCTGCTAGGAAACTAAATGAACATTTCATGTGCTGTGCCTCTCATTCCAATGCACTCATCTTTTAACATCTTCACATGCATCTCATTAAAGGCAATGCCATTTATTTGCTTTGTTACATTGCATATAGTAACCCCAAAGGCAACCCCTAAAACAAAACTAAGTGAAAAATAAAAAAATTGGGTTATTTATTTTTATTTTTAAAAACAATTGAGAACATATTGCTGTCAGTGATCAGCCACCACGTCTAAACCCACCATTAAACTCTGGGAGCGGCAATCGCTCAAACGGTTCCTGTAATTGGTTAGATCCCGGACTACTCCTAGCTAAGTGTTGAGGTGTCACCAAACTTGAACTGCTCCTGACGAGTTGGCTGTCGCCTTGCGTGGCTGACAACGCCGTCGGTGTGAATGTGAGGCACTAGTTGTAAAGCGCATTTGAGTGGGCGTCGGTTGGAAAAGTGCTGCGTAACTGCAGCCCGTCTCCCGTTAAACTCCCGTCACCCACGATGCCCCTCCCAAGGCGTACGGCCTGGAGAAGGACCTCCAGCTGGAGCTGCTGCGGACGGCGTGCATGTGCCAGACGGTGATCTGCTGCCGGGTCACGCCCCTGCAGAAGGCCCAGGTGGTGGAGCTGGTGAAGCGCTACAAGCAGGCCGTCACGCTGGCCATCGGTGACGGAGCCAACGACGTCAGCATGATCAAGGGTGAGACGGGGGGAAGCCCACGACCTCAGCCTTCCCGTACCTTTGCATGGGAGGGTTTGGGTATTTTCCCCCATGGAGTAGTCGTTTTCTTTTTATATCCTTGGAAGGGTCCATTTTACATATCTGTTTTTTTACGTGGCACTCGACCAAATGATGATCATTTCTTGTGTCACTTTTCATTAAAGTAAGATAATCCCATATATAAATGTATCTTTAATGTGACATAAGACCTTAACAAACCTTACTTTCCATGACCCCGCCCCCACCCCTCTTGTTTCCCCATCCCCTCTTGCTCTTTACCCCACCCTCCTCTCTATGCTCTGTCCCCTCTCTTTAAATGCCCCTCCCCTACCTACATATGCTCCGCCCCCTCTAGCGGCCCACATCGGGGTGGGGATCTCTGGCCAGGAGGGCATGCAGGCGGTGCTGTCCAGTGACTACTCCTTCGCCCAGTTCCGCTACCTGCAGCGCCTCCTGCTGGTGCACGGCCGCTGGTCCTACCTGCGCATGTGCAAGTTCCTGCGTTACTTCTTCTACAAGAACTTCACCTTCACCTTCGTCCACTTCTGGTACGCCTTCTTTTGCGGCTTCTCGGCGCAGGTGAGTGTGACACATGACGCAGCGGATTCAAAAGGGTTATCTGGTGGTGGTCTGTTGTGTTCATTACCTACTGTTATTCACACTTTGTCCTGTAGGTGGCAGCAGCGATCAGTCTATGACTGGGCTATGACATCCTGCAAGTAGGAAGTGTGTTTTCCTGTGTAGCTAGCTTTAGCAGTAACTTGAACGGAGGAGGAACCTACTTTATGAGTGGCTTGTGTCTCTAATGACGAAGGATGACTCACTGAAACTTAAGACCCCTTTAACAGTTTCATTCAAATGTGTTTCAATAAATTCCCAATGAAGGCCCTCGTGAACCTGCCCTAACATCCAACCAATGAAATGAAGCCGTGTGCGCGTGTTAATACGTGTTGATGTTGTGTGTTCTCCCCTGCAGACTGTGTATGACGAGTGGTTCATTACTCTGTACAACCTGGTCTACACGGCTCTACCAGTCCTGGGCATGAGCCTCTTCGACCAGGTACGTCTGTCCGAGCACCGCTCCTGCTCTTTAACTCAACGATCACAACGAAAGACAGTGAAGATGGGATGTTAACCTCCACGGCCGGTCTTGTGTGCGCAGGACGTGAACGACCGCTGGAGCTCCCAGCATCCCCAGCTCTACTCCCCGGGGCAGCTGAACCTCTACTTCAACAAGAAGGCCTTCATACGCTGCATGATGCACAGCTGCTACAGCTCCCTCATCCTCTTCTTTATCCCCTGGGCCGCCATGTATGACACGGTGCGCGACGACGGCAAGGACATCGTGGACTACCAGTCCTTCGCCCTGCTGGCGCAGACATGCCTGCTCATCGCTGTTACTATACAGGTGAGTGTGAGAATGCACTGGGGAGGTAAGGGTATCGGTGAGGTCATATTTAGGTAATGTAATGCACAGGAGAGGTTGTGTACAGGTGAGGTAGTGTACACATGATGTAATGAACAAGGGATTTCATTTACATGTTAGGTAATGAACAAGTGAGGTCATACAGGTGAGGTAATGTACAGGTGAGTTAATGAGCAAGTGGGGTAATGTAAAGGTGAGATAATGTACAGGTGAGGTCATAAACAGGTTAGATCATATACGGGTGATGTAATAGAAACAGAAATGTGTGAAAAGTGTGAGTTACCTGTTGTCTGTGTGTTTGTCAAAGCTGTGTCTGGACACCGACTTTTGGACAGCTGTGAACCAGTTCTTTGTGTGGGGCAGTCTGTCTGCTTACTTCACCATCACCTTCACCATGTACAGCAACGGCATGTTTCTCATCTTCACCTCCACCTTTCCCTTCATTGGTGAGTTATGTGCCCTCTGCTGGGAACTGCCCTGAACATCATCTCACACCCACAAATACAATCACGTACAATATGAGCGGAGAAAATGCAAGGTAATGTCAGCTGGGGTAAGATGAGATGAGTGGAGATGATGTCAGAGCATGTGAGAGGAGTGGAGATGATGTCAGAGCATGTGAGAGGAGTGGAGATGGTGTCAGAGCATGTGAGAGGAGTGGAGATGATGTCAGAGCATGTGAGAGGAGTGGAGATGATGTCAGAGCATGTGAGAGGAGTGGAGATGGTGTCAGAGCATGTGAGAGGAGTGGAGATGATGTCAGAGCATGTGAGAGGAGTGGAGATGATGTCAGAGCATGTGAGAGGAGTGGAGATGATGTCAGAGCATGTGAGAGGTGTTGAAACGGTGTCGTTCCTTGCAGGCACGGCCAGAAACTCCCTGAACCAGCCCAACGTGTGGCTGACTATCCTGCTCACCTCCATCCTCTGTGCTCTGCCCGTGGTCGCCTACCGCTTCACACTCATTCAGCTGTGGCCCACCATCAACGACAAGGTACAGGCTTAACTATACACTAGATATGTACTATATGTACTGTACTCTAGATATGTTCTATATGTTCTATACACTAGATACTATATGTAGCATACACTAGATATGTCCTTTATACACAATATGAATAGATATATACACTACTACATACGAGACTATACACTTGATAAGACACTGGTAGGGGGACAAGTGCCTGGATTTATGTTTTAGCTGACTATAACAAAAATGTATAAAGACCCAACAGTTTTTCTTATTTTTCTTCTCATCTTCTCCCCCCTCTTCTTCCACTCCATCTCCTCCTCATCCTCCGTCTCCCCATCCCTCCTCCCTCCTCCCTCCTCCCTCTCCCTCCCTTCTCCCTCTCTTTCTCCTACTCCCCTGCCACTCCCTCCTCCCTCTCCCTCCCTTCCCCCTCTCTTTCTCCTACTCCCCTGCCTCTCCCTCCTCCCTCTCCCTCCCTTCTCCCTCTCTTTCTCCTACTCCCCTGCCACTCCCTCCTCCCTCTCCCTCCCATCTCCCTCTCTTTCTCCTACTCCCCTGCCACTCCCTCCTCCCTCCTCCACCTCCTCCTCTCTTCTCCTCCAGGTGAGACACAAGGTACGTAAGGAGGCGCTGCCGGCTCCTGCTCCCCGTCGCCCCCCGGTCAGGCGCATCAGCACCCGACGCTCCGGCTACGCTTTCTCCCACGCCCAGGGCTACGGTGACCTGGTCACCTCCGGGCGCTTCCTCCTGAGGAGGCCGCTGAAGAGCCGCACGGCCCTCCTCTTCCCCCAGGCCGACTCCCCCCTCTCCCAGGGCCAGCCCCAGCTGTACCGCCCCATCACATCACTAACCCAGGTCCCGGGAGAGGAGCAGGCAGCACAGCACTCCTAGAGGACAGAGGACGAGGAGGAGGAGGTAGCACAGTGCTCCTGGAGGACAGAGGACGAGGAGGAGGTAGCACAGTGCTCCTGGAGGACAGAGGAGCAGGAGGAGGTAGCACAGTGCTCCTGGAGGACAGAGGACGAGGAGGAGGAGGTAGCACAGGGCTCCTGGAGGACAGAGGAGCAGGAGGAGGTAGCACAGTGCTCCTGGAGGACAGAGGAGGAGGTAGCACAGTGCTCCTAAAGGACAGAGGAGGAGGAGGAGGAGGTAGCACAGTGCTCCTGGAGGACAGAGGACGAGGAGGAGGTAGCACAGTGCTCCTAGAGGACAGAGGAGGAGGAGGAGGTAGCACAGTGCTCCTGGAGGACAGAGGAGGAGGAGGTAGCACAGTGCTCCTGGAGGACAGAGGAGGAGGAGATAGCACAGTACTCCTGGAGGACAGAGGACGAGGAGGAGGTAGCACAGTGCTCCTGGAGGACAGAGGAGGAGGAGGTAGCACAGTGCTCCTAGAGGACAGAGGAGGAGGAGGAGGTAGCACAGTGCTCCTGGAGGACAGAGGAGGTAGCACAGTGCTCCTGGAGGACAGAGGAGGAGGAGATAGCACAGTACTCCTAGAGGACAGAGGACGAGGAGGAGGTAGCACAGTGCTCCTGGAGGACAGAGGACGAGGAGGAGGTAGCACAGTGCTCCTGGAGGACAGAGGAGGAGGAGGTAGCACAGTGCTCCTGGAGGACAGAGGACGAGGAGGAGGTAGCACAGTGCTCCTGGAGGACAGAGGAGGTAGCACAGGGCTCCTAGAGGACAGAGGAGGAGGAGGAGGTAGCACAGTGCTCCTGGAGGACAGAGGAGGAGGAGGTAGCACAGTGCTCCTGGAGGACAGAGGAGGAGGAGGTAGCACAGTGCTTCTGGAGGACAGAGAAGGAGGATGTAGTAGAGTGCTCCTAGAGGACAGAGGGGGAGGAGGAGGTAGCACAGTGCTCCTGGAGGACAGAGGAGGAGGAGGTAGCACAGTGCTTCTGGAGGACAGAGAAGGAGGAGGTAGTAGAGTGCTCCTAGAGGACAGAGGGGGAGGAGGAGGTAGCACAGTGCTCCTGGAGGTAAATTTGGGGGTAGATGAGGAGGAGATGGACTAGAAACGTTTGTCTCCAATCTTCACTTATGGGGTCAGAATTGTCTTTGCGGTAAGTGTGTTTGTAAACTACTACCTGTAATTTGGATGGAACATAGGTGTAGTAAACACATTTACATAGGGTAGGATAGTGTGGTGGTTATGATGTTTGACTCCCAGCTGAAAAGGTTCTGGGTTCGAACCCCAATGTCTGCCGACTAACCTGTAGGCATGGTAGAGCTACCTGCTCCATATTGGCATGTATCGAAAATTACTGGTTAGTGGCTCTGGCTAAAAGCAACTTTCTGCTTTTTTGACCAAATAGATTTGAATGACGAACGCAAGAACATGTCTCCAGCTGTCCTCTGACTCCCCCTCACTGTCCACAAATCCTTGTTTTAATTTCCTTGGCAGTATTGACTGATTGACAGCAGATGAAAGATTTGACAGAGAATTGAGCTAAGAAAATGTGTGTGTTTATGGGGGAGGTTTACCAAATGATTACATTTCCTGATCACGTTTAACAAACTCAACTGTGCATTCCTAACGCTAAACAAAATGTATTTCAACGTTACTCCAAGTACCAGTTAGGTACTGCATCCAAAGTGACCGCACCAGGATATTCTAATGTCTTATGATATTGGATTGATTGAATACCAGCAAAACGGTATTGGGTTCCAACCCCGACCACACCAGCACCCCTTACCCTGACCCCTAAACACTGACCCATCGTCCTAATGACTAGAATGTAACCAAGAGTGTGACAGACATGTCACACTCAATTGACACAAATCCAGGCCAGAAGAAGTTCGGCACACCAATAGGATTTCTGATTCCGTGTCAGCTTATATCTGTTATTTATGTGTCGGCGTGAAAGTAATTTTTCAGTCATTGTGGTAAGTTTACAGTGAGTGCAAATGAAATGTAGGTAAAGTGGTAAGATGGCTTGCTCAATGCAGTCCTACAGATTTAGATTGACATCGCCAGACCAATTTGCAAATACGTATTAGTCTATAACCTCCGCGATATATTTTTTCCAAGGGTGTTAACAACACACGCAGACCAAAATGCCTCTGGACGCAATTGGATGGACAATCAGAGCATTGACACATCAGCAGCAGCCATCTTGGTTGTTTATGAAAATGCCTCAACGGCACTCCCATAGGGTGCTCCTCTGTCCTCATGTCTGGTGGAAATATGTCTGAACGGGAAGGGGGCCAGACGCATATGCCAGGGCAAATTAAACATGAGCTTGCAGGTTCGTCTGGTTCCCAGGCTACTACAGATTGCCTGTGAGAGCTTGGTTCTGGAGCTTGGTGTACCACCAGCAATTACGATCTTCTTAATCTGTTTAAATCAATCATTTTTATATCTGGTTTGGGACCCCAACACAATAGCTAGATGGTTACCTAGCCAGTTAGCTAGCCGGTTAGCTTCTCTGTCTCCCAATCGGGTGATATGGTTGGTGGGACTGGGAAGCTAAGCTAGTCCAATTTGAATTACAGAGAAGCAAGGAAATGTACAGCCAGTACCTTCCTGGTACACCAGGGGGGAAAAGCCGTAGTGAGACTGACTCTCGATCCCTGAAGAACGTCGTCATCGCTGACCCTAAGGGCTGCAGTCATAAGGGTTAACCTCTGACCTCTGACCCCTGATCGAAGGTATTTCTAGTTAACGGTGTCTTGTATCTACTATTTTCTTGTTCATATCAAATTTTCATGTCAAATGTTTCACCAAATTACAACAAAATATCTGTAACGCTGATTTTCTTTGTATTCTTTTTGTGATTATTGTAAATTGAGGATGTTTAATTGTATTTAGCTGATTTGTATTTTTACGTTTTGCCTTGTTTTTGTCTTTCGACAACTATTTTGTAATTCTTACTTGAAATGCCATTCTGCTGTGTCATAATGTCAAAGAATACAAATATAATTTACTTACTTAAGGAAATTATTAACTTAATGTCACTTACTGTCTTATTTGCATAACCCTAAATTAGAGAGAAAAACCACAGATAGAGTAGCTGTTCTCATAGTCTCATAGCCTTTTTATAATTGTACACACATTTCAAAAAACACCTTATAAATAATACATACAGTACATTATTAAATACATCTGTTCTTTATTACACATTCACTTGACAAACAAAACAATGATGGCCAAATACAAAATTAATAACGACGATTACAGATTCTGGAAAATTTTAGTTGAACTGACACATCCAATATAAATAATACAAATTCATATCTAAAATACATTAATAACACGCTGTCAGCTCCTGTAAGTCTCTATTTTAAACTGTGCATGCTTCTCGTCTTACAGGCCTGTGCACTGACGGTGAAGGTCACAGCATGAAGAATGGGGAGAGGCAGGCTTTAAAAATAGTCTGGCTGCCTAACGGGCCTGCCTAGTTTGGCTGCCTAACCCCGGATCACACACATTAACATAAACATCACATACATTCTACCTGCTGGGAGGTATGGCAGGAAAACGTCAATGTGTTATATACAGTTCTAAAATACTGTGGCATCCTAGAATGTTGGTTTTCTGTGTGCGCGTGTGTGTGTGTGTGTGTGTGTGTGTGTGTGTGTGTCGGGGGGGGGGGGGGGGGGGGGGGGGGGGTGCAAGGATCAACACCATGGCAAATCCTATATATTTTCCAATTAGGTCAGTGTGTGGTGGATATCCCTGTTGGAAGCCTATGCCAGAGAGGTCGAATCACTGCTAGGTTCTCATGTCTTCACAGTTATCCAACATCAGCCCCTGTTGGGATTACCAGTCAGCATGTCTATGATGTCTGTTCTGATGAACAGGAAGCACGTCAGCACGTGCTTGACAGTGGTGTCAGCTGTAAGCCATGGGTCTATATTAGGGCTTACCTCTAACCTTCCAAAGTGAGCTCACTTCACATCATGTTAGCATGTTAGCATTACCACCCTGCCAGGATGAGGTGTAACCGGAGCTTTGTACTTCAATGTTATGTGTACTTTTACCTCATCTACTGACTTACAACCTTTATCCTCTACATTTCTAAACGATTCTACTTCATGACCTGGAGAGCAGTTGTACTAAAAATGTTTTAATGGGTTAAAAAAAACGGTTAAAACTAGCGAGTCTGTTTATGTGACTTCCAAGTAATCTATTCACTGATGTGAATTTCTGAGGAACAGAAAGACAACTACTGCTAATAAAGGCACCCTGTTTTAGAACGGTGTGCCCAAACCGAACCAGAGTTATGGGTTCAAATCCCCAACCTCGTACCTCACCCCTGATGACGGTGACTTCCATATGTGCTAGCAGGGCAGGAATTGGATGCCACCCGCCCCTCACACACACACTGTCCAGAGAGGCTATAACACAGAGTCCAGAACACTCTGAGTGTTCCATCTTCCATAATTCACTTCTAGCAGGAGTTGGAGAGGTCTCACAGACATTGGGACATGTGTTTCCTTGTAGCACTTGATTGATTGAAGCCAAAAGTACTTATGCTTCCAAAAAAGGATTGGATTGGATTAGTTTCTGCTTTGTCGCATGTGTGTTCAAAGCGATTCCAGGTGGCATGGTCGTCATGTAGGTGAAGACGATTAGAACGAATTGTGACTTCATATTCCTATACCTTGCTTAATCAGGCATGTAGGGTAAGATGCGCCAGGCGCCAGGCAAGCAGAAGAGCCAATCACCAATCACCTCTCTCCTTAGCCCTACTGCGTACCCCAACGTTTGTGTAACTTTACGCAACTGTGGGCATCACTTCCGGTCTCAAACCATCTATTATCACACTCCTCCCAACGGTGGACCTCCCCCGCCTCATCCACTACCACAAACTTCCACTCAACCTGGATCATGGAAGGGAGGCGCATCGTCCTGCTCCAATACCCATCCTCTTTCTCCTCCAGTGGGAGGAACCCAGTCCAACTACCCAGGTCCTGATGATTTCCCGTGACAGCCAAGTTCTGGCCTGGGGAGTGAGTGAAGTATTGTACACCGAAAGACACCGGGACCTTCGCCACAATAACGGAACACATGGTGTCTGAGTTTTCATCTTCAAAAGTCTGGCTGGTTTCTGTCGCCATATTAGAACGAGTGGTCGTGTCTGTAGTTATGGTTGGTACTTCATCTGGTTCCTCATCAAAGTCAATTTTGTCTGTGCCGTGAATCTCCTCATTGGCCTGGGGTTGTTGATGGAGTGTATCTTTATCTATTGCAGGAGCTACAGTACTATTAACGTCAGAGGAATCTGTTTTATACTCAACAATATCAGTAGACTCTACAGTGTTGTGGACATTGATGAAATCCTCTTCATTAGGCTTTTTATCTGTTACCTCAGCAGTATGAGTGTTTGTGTCTTGATGTTCTGCAGCTTTAGTGATGACACATTCGTCATAAGGTTCTGTTGGAACCAGCGTCTCAGGGGGACTTTGGCTCTTGACAAATAACGGACCACAAAGGTTTTCCAGGGTCTCCGCCATATCCAGCTCCATCTTCTTCCCACACTCTCCCATCTCCTCAGATTGGGTCTCAATGTTGTCCAAACAGAGTTCTTCCACATTCCCCTCAGACAATCCAGTTGTACATTCCACGATTGGTTCCTCAACAAAGTTATTATTATCTGTGATGTGAATCTCCTCGTTTATCTTGGGTTGTTGATGGAGTGTATCTGTGTCCATTGCAGATGCTACAGTAATATAAACATCTGAGGAATTAGTTTTATACTCAATGACATCAGTAGATTCTACAGTGTTCTGGTCCATGCAGACATCATCTTCAGGACCCTCTGGTATCTCCTCAGAAGGGCTGGTGAAATCTGAATCAATGAAACTGTCTTGATAATGTTCTTTAGATGGGTGCTGCTCAGGGGGACTTTGATTCTGGGAACATGACAGAACAGAAAGGTCTGTCCATGGAATACTTTGGTTGTTCCCGTCTGTGATGTGTCCACTGTTTTCCATGGTTGCCCCCCTATCTGTCTCCCTCCTCTTACAACCCTCTCCTATCTCCTCAGCCTGGGTCCCCACAGACAATCCAGTTGTATGTTCCACAGATGGATCCTCATCTGGTTCCTCATCAACATTAATATTGTCTGTGAAGTGAATCTCCTCTCTGATTGGGGGTTGCTGGTTATCTGGTGCAGAATGACTTCCATATCTGATAGCTTCAGAAAGGTCATCAAGCTGGCTCTTTTGAGTTTCTGTTGTGTTTAAATTTTGGCGGATCAAATCAGAACCAGGAATCACGTTGGAACCTGCAGGACCAGAATCCTCCTGTGATGTACTAGGGGACACATGGCTACCAGTCAGGCGTTGGGTAGCAGACCTCTCGCTGGTGCTGGCTATGGATAGATCCCTGCTGTCTTCGAAGCACAGGCCTGGCCCACTGTCGTCAGATGCAGACACAACTTCTTCTCTTTGGTCGACAGTCTTTGGTAGACTACCACTGAACAAGGCAGGTGTATCTGTATCCATGGCAAATGCTAGAGTACTACCAACATCAGAGGAATCTGATTTAAACTCAACGACATCAGTAGATTCTACAGTGTTGTCGACATTGATGAAATCCTCTTCATTAGGCGTTTTATCTTTTACCTCAGCAGTATGAGTGCTGATGTCTGGATGTTCTGCAGCTTTAGTAATGAAACATTCTTCATACGGTTCTGTAGGGGCCAGCTTCTCAGGGTGACTTTGGCTCTCGACACATACCGGCCCAGAAAGGTTTTCCCTGGTTGCTGCCATATCAAGCTCCATCTTCTTCCCACACTCTCCCATCTCCTCAGCTTGGGTCTCAACGTTGTCCAAACAGAGTTCTTCCACATTCCCCTCAGACAATCCAGATGGACATTCCACGGTTGAATCCTTATCTGGTTCCTCATCAAAGTTATTATTGTCTGTGATGAGAATCTCCTCATTTATCCAGGGTTGTTGATGGAGTGTATCTGTGTCCATTGCAGATGCTACAGTACTGTAAACATCAGAGGAATCAGTTTTGCATTCGACAACATCCGCAGACTCAACAGTGTTCTGGTCAAGGCAGACATCGTCTTCAGGACCCTCTGGCACCTCCTCAGAAGGGCTGGTGATATCTGAATCAATGAAACTGTCTTGATAATGTTCTTTAGATGGGTGCTGCTCAGGGGGACTTTGATTCTGGGAACGTGACAGAACAGAAAGGTCTATCCATGGAATACTTTGGTTGTGCCCATCTGGGATTTGTTCAATGTTTTCCATAGTCACCTCCCTATCTAGCTCCCTCTTCTTACAACCTTCCCCCATCTCCTCAGCCTGGGTCTCAACGTTGTCCAAACACACTTCTTCCAAATTCCCCACAAATAATCCAGTTGTATGTTCCACAGTTGGTCCCTCATCTGATTCCATGTCAAAGCTACTATTGTCTGTGATGTGAATCTCATTAGCCTGGGGTTGTTGATGGAGTGTATCTGTTGCCCTGGCAGATACGACAATACTATGAACATCAGAGGAATCAGTTTGGCACGCGACAAAATCAATGGAGTCCACAGTGCTGTGGTCCCTGGCGTCTTCATTGTGTTGTTTTTGGCTGGAAACCTGTTGGTTAAAATCATTATGAGATTATTGGCTTGACTCAGTGAGTTAAAACATTAATAACAAGATCGTATTGTATTCAATGTGTTTTCTATGTCCCAGCCAACACCATAGAAATGGGCAGAATTAGCCAATGGCTTTTTCTGATAACATTTTATTTATACTGCATGTCCGGCTTAAGAGTGGTCAAATATTCACTGGTAAATATGCTATGGTAGTTGAGAAGTAAATGGTTTCAATAAAACTGCCACCACAATAAGTTACAATGTAACTCCCTGCACGCCCATGGCAAGAGACCCATGCTATGAAATATATTCATCTTTATTTATTTTATTCAATGTAATTGTTTGTGCATTCTTGTTCTCGTAGCGTACAGTAAGCACATGGTGGGGGATAAATGTGGAAACAATATAGCTCTCAATGATTAGGCCTACTTGAGGTTGTTATTATGTGCTATCGTGTTACAAACACCTGCATTAATGAATAGGCCTACTTGGTGTTGTTAATGTGTTGTTAATGTATTGTTACTGTGTCAGAAACCCTGCATTAATGAACTGACCTACTTGGGGTTGTTAGAAACCTGCATTAATAGGCCTACTTGAGGTTGCTAATGTGTCAGAAACCCTGTATTAATGGAAACATTCCGAAAAGGCAATGGCTACACTTGTTTTTTTAACCAGTGTGCCTCAAAGTCTGGGGTTCATTTTATGTTTGCCATTTTGACCCTCCTTTTTTGTTTTTTTATGAACATAGTCATGGACAGATGTTTACTACTCACTTCAATGTTCCTGTTAGGAATATAACCAGCCCTCTTCTCCGGCCAAGTGTCCCCAATACGGTAAAAAACCCGTGGGACCTGCATGTCACTCTTGGGTAATTCTAAAGAACATGACACTTAGTTAGTAACTTCATCCTAAAACACTTTTCGTTTCTTAACCAACATCTTTATTATAAGGATGCTTGTCTTCTGGGCCTTATTTACCACACGTAGACTTGCCTCCATTAGGGATGTTAGAAACACTTGCTAGAAAGGGATATTAATGATAGTTGCACACCGGCGAAACGTTACGGCGTTTACGCTACCTGTTGTCTCCACGACTGCATCCTTCTCCATGTGCTCACAATGCGCTTCTCTCCTTAAGTAGCTGAAGAGGGCCAGCACCTTCCGGGAAATGCTGAATAATCCCATCATGAACAGAAACAGGGCTATGAGAAGGGCCATTGCGGGACCATGTCTTCCAAACATGCAGAATAAAAACGGCAGGTCATATCGTCCTTCGTGCGCAACAATCTCCCTGTTTTGCAGCGACATCATCATGGCAGCCTATACACTTAAATGCACAGCTTATACTTTCACCAAGCAGGAGTCTGAGAAGACAAGTGACTCTCTCTCTCTCTTTCTCTGTCTCTGTTTGTCGCTATCTCTCCCTCTCTCACCCTCTATCTCTCTCATACACTGTCTCTCCCCCTTCTCTCTCTCTCTCTCTCACACACACTCTCACTCACACGTGTGTGTGTGTGTGTGTGTGTGTGTGTGTGTGTGTGTGTGTGTGTGTGTGTGTGTGTGTGTGTGTGTGTGTGTGTGTGTGTGTGTGTGCGTGTGCATGTGTGTATAGCTCCACTGTGGGGGTGGCCAGAGACAGGTGCAGGATTAGCCCACCCACTAAAGTTACACCCATTGACCAATTGGAAGTTATTGGATATTCAGCTTGATATGCCCTGTATACATTTTAATAACATCTGGACCCCAATGAAGAATAATAAAATAAACTGCATTATATTTGCATTGACACATGGAACAAATGGTGTATAAAATGTTGTTGATCTAAGATATTTGAATTAGTTACTACTAAGTAATTCAAATATGTTAAAACGTATCTCTAAGCATACCTAGCTGTGATTTGCTCTTTGAAAAGACATGTTAGAGGGGACTAAAGACCAATCAGATATGGTGATGACAGAAGGGGCGTGTCCCGTGTCAGGCATGTTGCTGTATGGGCACTGGAGGGAAGCTTGCGTCAAGTTGCTGCTCCACAGTGCCAACCTGCTCGAGAGACGGCTACCGTACAGCAGGCTGAAGTCATGCTCCACAGTGACACCTACTGGAGAGGTGGCTACAATACAGCTGCTGGCAACTAAAGTCATGTTCCACAGGGACACCTGCTGACGGATGGTTATGGCACAGATGTTGGCTACTGAAGTCATGCTCCACAGTGATACGTCCCGGAGACATGGCTGCGGGACAGCCTCTGGCTACTGAAGTCAATCTCCACAGTGATACCTGCTGGAGAACTGGCTACAGTACAACTGATGGTCACTAAATGAATGCGCCACAGCAAATTCTCCTAGTCGAGGCGGAACTATGAGAACGGTGTGTGCACACACGTGATTGATTCCCTAAAACCCCGAAACGTGCAGAGCTTCCGATACGAAGCATACTATTTCATAATACCACAGTTCCAAACATTAAGAAGCCATCGGAACCCTGCGGTATTGTGGGAAATAATTTCCCTGGGAGTATAATCAGTATAATCAGTCTGTGTATCTAATGAAAAAAAAGTTTTCTTTAAAAAAAAAATGCTGCATAACGGTTGCATGAGTACAGGACAGAGCTAGGGCATAACAATGATGCAATAAAAAAAGTTGTTGCGTAACGGACGCAGGACTGAAGCAACAATGTAAGTGCAAACAGAGGAGGGGTCTGCGTTAGAAAACAAAAATTTCCTTATTTGCTACTGTTGCTCCACAGACCACATCGGTGTATTGGTTGAAATTGGTTGGTTGAAACCGCACCTCATTGAATTCTCTACTTGTTTATGCTTCTTATTTTTTCTTTTCTTTTTGTCAAGAGTTTCTTCCCTTATAGTTAAAAGTGTATTTCTTATAGTAAAACAAGTAAACCATTGTTATGGGAACAGTGCGTGTTGAAGATCTGACGACACCTGGCCCGTCTGCAGATTCTCTACCGCCGTGCGTACAGCTTATCCACTGGATCAACTCCCGTTACTGCACTTACTTGAGCGGTACATCTCGCAAACTCCTTGCACTCCACATCGGTAGGGGGTTTTAAGATATATATATACACATGCGTATGCAAATGTGGCGTTCGAGTTTATATGATATGCCATCAACTTCGAGTGCACTGTAACTAGCTGCATGGTCATCCATTGCAGGCTACAGCGGATATTACATGATAAGCAGCAATAGCTGGCACTTGCAGTGTTTGCGACTGAGAGCGGGTGTTGCAGACCCCACACATACACACTCTTTGTCCCACATTTGGTTTGTTGGGCCGATCTGGCCACCCTAGCTGAAAGGTAGTGTACAATTATTCTTTTCTAACATAAAGAATAAACAATCTCATTTTCACATGTCGCTTGTCGTATTGAAAACCACGTCCAGCAGCGTTGCAAGCAGCAAAGACGGTGACAGGTTTACCTGCACTTGACCCACATGTTTGCTGAGTTTTATTGACATCAAACACAGCCCCATGAGGACAGCCTCCCCTGCTTTCTTTAAGGGAAGGATTTTATATTATATTCATATTCTATAGTCCATGTATGGTCATACTTTCAGACAGGTTTAATTAGAACAGGGAACAGTAGGTGTGATCTCCGCTAAGTGAACCTGATCCGTCAACATCATCAGTGAACTAGTACAAACAAGCATAAGAATATACAAATGTAATTGAATGCTGAAATTCCCTAGAATCAATATGTAGTTGTGTTTGTGTCCAGGTCTCCAGTCTACTATGAATGAGGAGAGAGAGGAGGGGGGTCCTACCTCTAAAACCACTCTGTCTGGGGAACATGGCCACCAGAGCAAAGCTAAGAGGTGAGAGTTGGATCTCTAACTGCCTGTAACTGTTGTCCACATCAGAGCTCAGCAGTGATATGACATCATCATGAGTCTTAGTAAAAGCTCTGTGTGTGTTGTGTAAGGTAAGCATTTTTCTGAGAAAATGCAATTCAATTTGCAGTTCAAGTATATTTATACAGCCATTGATCACAGATAAACTCTCCAAGGGCTTCACAGGCTCAATATTGTACAACACTCCTTAACCCTCAGACAGGGCTATAACTATTTTCTTATCAGGGGTTGATTATTGAAATTGGGCGGTCAGTTTATGCATTTCTACATAGACCTGTGTTATTGTTCATTTTGAATCTTTTTCAATAAATCACTTAACTTCAAAAGATGCATTAAAAACTGATTTAATCAATGTGGCAGATCAAAAGACATTGAACGACATTTTGGCTCTCAAAACGTTATTTATTTTTTAGCTGTCAAAGCTTTTCGCCACAACAGAGAGAAGCTAGCGCGCCCACCGAGAGTGCGCAGGGTCACGGGAGGGGCAGGACAAAGCGGATACAACGGTCTACTATTGGCAGAAATGTAACCTTAGATAGATTCTGATTCTTTATGTTCTATAAAATAATTGATGCGCCATATCAAAATTATCGTTGGCGTGAGGGCCGCCAATTGCATAGGCCTTCGTATTCAATAAGTGAAAGTCCCCAAACCCAGAGGGAAGACACCTTGAGAAGGAATAGGATGGGTGTCCAATGGTAGCATACAACAAAGCAGGAACAAGGTTAGGGAAAAGTTAATTTAAAAAAAAGGGCTCTCTGGCGCATATGCTTTGAGAGCCTTCAAAGCACATGATCAATATTATATATTATATATTATTATATATAATTTATATTAAAATTGTGTTATCTGTTGCTTTCGGTCCAGAGATTCTCAGCTCCGTTAACCCTTTATTCAGACGGGGTTTTGCGGTGTACGTTGCAGACAAGCAAAATTGTACCTTGTGCATTTGGGTCCTTTGAGCCAACAGTGATGTGGACTGGAGTGTCATCAGCAGTGAAAACTAATTCCATCGTTTTTCATAACGTCATCAAGTGGAACCATGTTGATTTGCAGAGTACTTCAGGGTTTACACCAGGAGTTTTAATAACAGTCTTAAAAGCAGATGGAACTGTTGCAGTAGACACTGGGAAGAATGTATAATTTTAAACATAAGAGATCCAAAAGAGGGAAAGATCCTAACGGATCTTGTCAGGGAAAGGATCCAGCATACAGGTAGCAGGTTTAGATGCTTGTGTGTATTCAGCAAGGTCATGCAGCAAAACCATGGTGCTGTTTTGCAACAGTCAAATGTGCATAAATCCTGCTTCTTGTATTTCTAGAAGAGTCCAGCAGGAGAGAGCAGACTGCTCTGTGCCCAGCTGTGCCTCCATGGAGAGTGACTGGTCTATGGAGCATCCTCCTCAATTTAAAGAAGGATACCCCACTGGAGAGGAGATGTAGGAGCTTCAAACAGACAATGAATCACACCAGTTTGTTGTCAGGCTTTACTGATTAGACCTAACAAGATAGGAAACACTAACTATTTCTGGAGCTTTAAACTCTGTGCATCATCTCTAAACATCATCCAATAATCAAAGCAGTATTTACAGTGATATTCAATTGGTGTGTGGTTGTGTGTGTTTTCTCCACAGTCAACAAGAGGTGAGGTCAAAGGTTACCAGTGGTCTGTCTTCACAGCAGCATCTAACAGAGCAGTTCATGGTGTGTAAATAGACATGCATCTAGAACAGATGGTTCTGATGTCCTCAGTTCAGGGTAAAGTTCTCATTGATGTTTGGTCTGTTCCAGAGGGTTGAGGAGAATGCACACACTTTTCTAGACAAGGAGCTGAAGAAGCTCTGGAGGGTTCACTTCCCGGATTACCCACACTGTTCAGAGAGTCTGAGGGAGAAGCATGAGGAGGAGGAGGTGGTGGATGATGTGGATGAGGAGCAGAGGAGGCATGCCATAGAGGGAGTTATGGACATCACGCTGCTCTGCCTGAAGCAGTTGAAGCTGGAACAGCTGGCCAACTTACTCCAGAGCGGTACGGGACTCTTTTCTTTTTATAAAACACAACATTAACAGTCTGAAACTTTAGCACTACAAGACTGTTGAACAGTATATTTGATAGCTTATCGTTATTTTCACTGCTGTAACATCCTGATGAGACTAAGTGCATGTCATGGAGTTGGAACACATTCAACAGGAACTATTGACATTCTCCCTACTGACGTTAACATCAGCTGACTGATGTCTTCTGTTGTTTCTTCATGCAGGACAGTTAGCTGTTGAGTGCCAACATAAAATTAAGTTGCATTTGAAGAATAAGTCCCAGCGTGTGTTTGAGGGAATAGTTCAAGCAGGAGAGCCAACACCTCTAAATGAGATCTACACAGAGCTCTACATCACAGAGAGAGGCAGTGGAGAGGTCAACAAGGAACATGAGGTCAGACAGATTGAAACAGCTTCCAGGAAACCAGCCAAGGGGAAAACACCAGTCAAATGTGAAGACATCTTTAAAACCTTACCAGGACAAGATCAACCAATGAGAAGAATAATGACAACTGGAGTTGCGGGTATTGGTAAAACCATCTTAACACAAAAGTTCACTCTGGACTGGGCTGAAGGCAAAGCCAACCACGACATACACTTCATATTTCCCTTCACTTTCAGAGAGCTGAATTTACTGAAAGAAAAAAAGTTTAGCATGGTGGAACTTCTTCATCAATTCTTTGAGACTAAAGAAGCTGGTATCTGCAGATACGACCGGCTCCAAGTTGTCTTCATCTTTGATGGTCTGGATGAATGTCGACTTCCTCTGGACTTCCAGAACAACGAGATCTTGACTGATGTCACAAAGTCGACCTCGGTGGACGTGCTGCTGACAAACCTCATCAGGGGTGACCTGCTTCCCTCTGCTCGCATCTGGATAACCACACGCCCTGCGGCAGCCAATCAGATCCCTGCGAAGTGTGTTGACATGGTGACAGAGGTGAGAGGGTTCACTGACCCACAGAAGGACGAGTACTTCAGAAAGAGATTCGGAGACGAGACGCTGGCCAGCACAATCATCTCCCACGTCAAGACATCACGAAGCCTCCACATCATGTGTCACATCCCACTCTTCTGTTGGATCACTGCTACAGTTGTGGAGCACTTCTTCAAAACATCCCAGAGAGGAGAGGATATACCCAATACCCTGACTCAGATGTACATCCACTTTCTGAGAGTTCAGTCCATACAAGGGAACAGGAAGTATCATGGGAGAGCTGAAACAGAACCACTCTGGAGTTCAGAGAACATTGAGATCGTTGTTTCTCTGGGAAAACTGGCTTTTAACCAGCTGGAGAAAGGCAACCTGATCTTCTACGAGGCAGACCTGGCAGAGAGTGGCATCGATATCAAAGCAGCTTCACTGTACTCGGGAGTGTTCACCCAGATATTTAAAAAGGAGTGTGGACTGTACCAGGACAAGGTGTTCTGCTTTGTCCATCTGAGCATCCAGGAGTTTCTGGCTGCCCTTTATGTATTTCTGTCCTTCATCTCCAGTGGTGTAAATCTGCTCTCGGATAAACAACCAAGGTCTAAAGGGTCTGGAGTCCAACTCCTGTACCAGAGTGCTGTAGACAAGGCCTTACAGAGTGAGAATGGACACCTGGACTTGTTCCTCCGTTTCCTCCTGGGCCTCTCTCTGGAGACCAATCAGATTCTCCTACAAGGCCTGCTTGGATTTACAGGAAGCAGCCCACGGACCAATCAGGGAATTGTTGGTTACGTCAAGGAGAAGATAAGTGGACATCTCTCTCCAGAGAGAAGCATCAATCTGTTCCACTGTCTGAATGAGCTGAACGACCATTCTCTAGTTGAAGAGATCCAAAAGTCGCTGACTTCAGGAAATCTCTCCACAGAATCCCTCTCCCCTGCTCAGTGGTCAGCTCTGGTCTTCATCTTACTGTCATCAGAAGTGGACGTGTTTGACCTGAAGAAATACTCTGCTTCAGAGGAGGGTCTTCTGAGGCTACTGCCTGTGGTTAAAGCCTCCAAAACATCTCTGTAGGTGCACAACACATACCACAAAGCAAAATTTTCATACAGTCACTATATCTATACTATAACTATACTAGAATTGACAGAATACAGAATTGACGTCAGCCATGTACAACTTAAAATTTTGTGTATACAAAAATCTGAAAATCTGAATCATAGTCAATTTGAATTATTTAATTTAAGTGTTTGTTGTTTATGTGTAAAGTTTGTGTACTTATTGTGTAAGTATATAGAGAAAGATCTACGTTCACACACAACCAACAAACCTCATGTTGACATGAACAATAACATGTTGTCCAATGTTTTAAGGCTGGATGGCTGTAATCTGTCAGAGAGATGCTGTGAAGCTCTGGCCTCAGTTCTCAGCTCCAACTCCTCCAGTCTGAGAGAGCTGGACCTGAGTACCAATGATCTGCAGGATTCAGGAGTGAAGCTTCTCTCTGCTGGACTGAGGAGTCCACATTGTAGACTGGAAACTCTCAGGTCAGTTTTACTCAATGTTTAGTTATACACCAGATTAGCATTCTTAAATAGTCAGTTGTCACTGAAGATAATTGTATATTTGATAATTGTATATAAGGTCAAAACATATTTTGACCTTAATTTAGCATTTTTTGTCGTACTTAATAATAAAATGTTCTTTACATCCCGACTCTTGACATCCCATCCAATCATTTCATTCAGACCGAATAAAATGATTGGATGGCCTACCGTCTGTCTACCTACCTAACCAGCTGCCTGCACGCAGTCTGTGTATGCATTCAGTGTGCGTGACCTTCAAAAAGCAGATATCAAAAGCAGATATAGGCAAAAATAAATGTATACAATACATCCTTACTAAATGCATCAAAATAAATGACAAATTCCTTATGTGAGCAAATGTATTTAATTAATATACTTAATTTTGTATTAAAAAATAAATAAATAATGCTGCCATTAACTGTTGTTATCTCTGTCAATGAGGTTAGCAAGGCAAGCATGAGCTGTTGTATGTCTCAGCAGCAGGTTATGTTATCTCTCCATATTTTTGCTAATGATTTGTTATCTGGTTTGATGCCTAACTCTGGTCAACAATATTTCCCCCCAATTTTTAGAGTAATCCCCCCAGAGTAATGCCAGCTGGCTTGTAGGTAATCTCGGATTCAGCAGTCCAACTATGTTATAAAATATCTTCTGGGGTGAGACGGCACAGAACTTGGGCCGGAAAACTGATACTGAAAGAGGCGGAGTTTCAACTTGTTGTCTGTAAACACCAAATTCTTCCTAAGAGAAACTAATTTGCCCGAGTGGATGAAGCTCTTAAAAGGTTATTTTAAATGTTGAGGTTATCCAATTTCAAGTTATTTTCTCACATCTCTCTCTCTCTCTCTCTCTCTCTCTCTCTCTCTCTCTCTCTCTCTCTCTCTCTCTCTCTCTCTCTCTCTCTCTCTCTCTCTCTCTCTCTCTCTCTCTCTCTCTCTCTCTCTCTCCCCTCTCGGAACCCTTGACACTTTCCTACAGTTTTCTAGTGCTGGCCAAGTTGGTCTTCGCTGTTAATAGCCAATTACATACTGAAAGTGAAATAGTACGTTGACCCAAAATCTAGCTAGTGGGCAATTGCTTAAAGCTAGCGAGCTAGTCATGTGTTTTGGTTTTGGTCATGTGTAATTATCCGTTAATTCAACTAAACGCAGCTTGTTCTTAAAATTGTATCTTTGAAGAGGAAGTTTAACTGGATCGATGCAATCATCTGTTTTAAATGTAACACATACCTTTCACATTAACATCACATTCAGTGTGTGTGTGTGTGTGTGTGTGTGTGTGTGTGTGTGTGTGTGTGTGTGTGTGTGTGTGTGTGTGTGTGTGTGTGTGTGTGTGTATAAAGGTTGTCTGGCTGCCTGGTCACACAGGAAGGCTGTAGTTCTCTGGCTTCAGCTCTGACCTCTAACCCCTCTCATCTGAGAGAGCTGGACCTGAGCTACAATCACCCAGAATACTCAGGAATCACGCTGCTCTCTGCTGGACTGGAGAATCCACAGTGGAGACTCAACACGCTCAGGTACGAATAGGACAGCTCAACTCAGTGACAATGTCTCCTGCAAGGATTGGAGTCACCTATGTTCACTATTATACCGTTAGATAATATTGTCTTATCAAAAGATGCAATAACTGATGTGTGTAAAACTGTTATAATTATCTGAACTGGTGGATTGTGTATGTGCATTATGTATGTTAAAGGTAATACAAGTAAAACGTGTGGCTGAAACCCCAGCCCTGACAAGGTCATAATGTCAATATTCAGTTTGCTGCTGTCACTCTGTTTACCCCCCAGTGTGGAGCACGGTGGAGTGTGGAGGCTGAAACCATCTCTGAAGAAGTGTAAGTGTCTGTTTAGGTTGATTCTTGAACACACACTAACTATTAAAATGGAATGTCCATCCACACCACAGAAAGTAGTTGAAGTCTGTATATTCAAATATTGGATCAGTTGAGCAAATCAAGTATCAATACCTGTAATACATATCTCATAATTGCAAGATCTCTTCTCTTAACTAAAATTTTTTTCATTTGATACATATACCATTATAACGAGAAAAGGGTGCATTTTATTTAGTTAGAAAAGTAAAGCAATCTGCTTCCATCAATATTCTTTCTATTTCTGTTTGTAGATTAATTTCTGAATATTTTCAGTTCTGTCATTACATATTTTTCTACCCATCAGATGCCTGTAAATTCACACTGGACCCAAACACAGCCCACAGATATCTCTCTCTTTCTGAGGACAACAGAAAGGTGACACTGGTTGAAGAGCAGCAGTCGCATCCTGATCACCCAGACAGATTTGACTTCTCTCGCCAGGTGTTGTGTAGAGAGGGTCTGACTGGCCGCTGTTACTGGGAGGTGGACAGGGAAGGAGGTGTTACTATAGCAGTAGCATACAGAGGAATCACAAAGGAAGGAAGGGGGGACAGCAGGATTAGAGAGTACAAAAAGGCATGGAGTCTTGATTGTAATGGTGACCGTTACTCTGCCTGGCATAACGGTATAAATACAGTCAAACATCTCCCCCCCTCTGGCTCTTACAGAGTGGGTGTGTATGTTGACCAGCCTGCCGGCACTCTGTCCTTCTACAGAGTGTCCCCAGGTGTAGGAGGGTCCTCAGACACACTGACTCACATCCACACCTTCCAGTCCACATTCACCCAGGACCTCTACCCTGCGTTTGGGTTTGGTTGGTTTGGTTCCTCAGTGTGCCTATGTCCGCTGTAGACACACACATTCACACCAATTCAGACACACATTCACTCACAAGCACACCATGGATATCCGGGGTTCTTGGAGCGTCCCAGCGCCTGGGGTTCGCGGCCCTAGGTCTAGCTCTGACGCTCGTCCCCTAGGGACGCTGGGCTCCGTTCGAGCTTGTCATGGACAAGGGGCCTGAAAGGTTGAGTAGCGGAAAGAACAATGGGGACCTTTGTTGTTGAGAACGGCTCAAACTCCATTTGTCTGTGATGTCAGGAGAGTGCACTGCAAAGTATTGTCATTTGGAACGCCATTTCAAAAGCCAATATCAATGACAAGTGAGTTATCTGTGTGTGTGTGTGTGTGTGTGTGTGTGTGTGTGTTTTACTTAAACATTTTGAAGAGTAAAATTGTTCATGAATAAATGTTTTCAGGCACACTAAGGCAGACTTTCCTATGCCAAAGGTATTTTTTTTTGTTGAAGAAACCGCTTTGAGAACTTCAAAGAAAAACCCGAACCTTCAACTGAAGTTCACAAATGTAAGAATTTACGGTGCAGACTGCATATCCTAAATGCTTTGCTAATTCGACAAATGCGACAACACAAATGGAGAAGTCACAACACAACGGAAGTGAGCGCCAACGGATGTTGACAATGAAACGGACTGCTACAGGAAAGATGCATATCAAGCGGCTGTCACCTGGAAAGTATGAGCAACTAGATAATATACTAACTATTGTTAGTTTTAGTATTGAGTAGAAGCAGAATCTTCCCCACTGCTATCATTAAACATTTATTGACATGCTACACTGCCAGACTAGAGAAAAACAGTTCAACGCATTCATGTTAACATTGGTGTGGGCGTGTGTGTGGATGATGGCTGGTTTAAGCAGCCTTACCTGGTAGAGTCTGATTGGAATCTGGGGCCAGGTGAGGATGCACACCTGTTGCACATAGAGTAATCATTCAATGTTTACCAAGATTAAAAGTGCTTCCAATGGTGATTTGTATGCACAGGTCCGTTAGTTGTACAAGCACTTTAGGTCATTTCTGCTTGGCAGTGATATGCCGCCATATTGCATTCAAAGTCCAGAAAGAGTGCTTAAGATTTGTGGATAGTGAATCTTAACGTAATATACTGTTTCCGTGTACATAATACTTTGCGTGAAACATGACAGCAATTCCTTTCTATAAAAAGTTTGTTAGGTTATATAGCGATGCAAGCCTACTATGTTATAAATTATAGTTCATAACCATATCTATTTAAAAAAAGAACACTGCTATGGCACAGTCCATGCAGTCAAAACATGTATATATTTATTTTTCATTAGAAACAAATTATAGTCTTTTTTTTTTACCTAGTTCAGAAGCAATGGTTTTAACAACTAGTACCAGTTTTAAATGGGACTCTGTTAGTAGCATATGAGACATATAAGTAGTTGTTGACTCCACACCTTCAGTCTCATGATGGTCTAATGAGGATTATTCCACCTGACAAGGTGAAACACTGGAAATGCTCAAGCATAACTATTGCAAAAATATGTTTAGCTTCAATCTGGAAATATTAGTATTGGCCTTAAAAACCCAGACTGTTCGGGCTCCGCCTACAGTACTCTAATCAGTTAAAATATTCTGCCGCCTAAAACATAAAAATATACCAGGCCTGTGAAGCAAACGACTCTTATATTCCGTCGTAGGCACTCTCCCCCTTGGCATCCCTGCTCTCTCTCTCTCTCTCTCTCTCTCTCTCTCTCTCTCTCTCTCTCTCTCTCTCTCTCTCTCTCTCTCTCTCTCTCTCTCTCTCTCTCTTACTGTCAAAGTCAAAATAGAAAGCAAGAAGTATTGCAGAGTAACGCCAGCTGGCTTGTAGGTAATCTCGGATTCAGCAGTCCCAACTATGTTATAAAATATCTTCTGGGGTGAGACGGCACAGAACTTGGGCCAGAAACCTAATACTGAAAGAGGCGGAGTTTCAACTTATTGTCTGTAAACACCAAATTCTTCCTAAGAGAAACTAATTTGCCCGAGTGGATGAAGCTCTTAAAAGGTTATTTTAAATGTTGAGGTTATCCAACCTCAAGTTATTTTCTCACCTCAATCTCTCTCCCTCTCCCTTTCTCCCTTTCTCCCTCTCTCCCTCTCTCTCTCTCAATCTATCTGTCTGTCTATCTCTCTCTCTCTCTCTCTCTCTCTCTCTCTCTCTACTTTCACTTTCACGTTTGATGGCGCACGACAACGAAGGCAGTTCTGCTATATTCGAGAGCCTGTATGTATACACTTTGCTGTGTATTATTCTTCATATACTATCTCTATGTTGGCACTAAGAGGCTCAGTATTAGCCAACGTACTCAAATATTAATGTGATATATCTTTCTTAAACCAGTAAAAAAAAACAGGGTGGATTTCCTCATTTCTTTGTGGGTCGCGTAAAACTATTTTCTTGCTTGCTTTTAACTATTTTGAAGATGTTAACGCACACACAATAAACATACAGAAAAGTATTTGTTGTTCTGTTAATCATTTAGTTTCGTAAAGTCCTAATGCTATTTCTAGCGTGTGTGTGTGTATGCGCGTGTGTCTGAGCGCGTGTGTCTGAGCGCGTGTTTGCGCGCGCACCTTGGATAAACATGCATTTGCGTGATAAGGCCGCAGGACTGGTCACGTTGCTCGCTGCAGCAAATTTTAAATTAACCCGACATTAAGTCACGCCCCTTTCTTAAAGGTGTATGACCTTCCTATTTCATTCTGGCTTTCGTTTGCTTCTCATCTGTTTAATTAGCTATTACAAAGGAGTTTTGTGTGTGCAGGCTTAAAACGGAAAAACAGTATTTATTTTTATTTTGTGTCCATCTTAAAAGTCATGTGAAGAGTGCATGATTGATTAATGTAAATCTAACTGGGCTTTTTTCTTTTACTATCAAGTGTTGTTTGACCACAGAGTACTGGTGAGCTGTGGTGTCTACACACCTACAATTATTCTCAGCAGGTGCAAAAAGAGAGGCAAAGAGTACTAAATAACTGAAAGGGAAATATGGCAAACATATCTGAATGAGGTTGCCCGCTGTGGACAACAGGGTACCTTTCCCATCTAAAAAGAAGATACATCTCTATTACTAGCACAATCACACATTGAAGATACAGGCTTTTGCAGTGTATACCTGTTGGCTGATACATTGTCAAATCATGCATACAAGCTCAGAAGGTTAATTAGCCAAAGTACATGTAAATAGTAATGAGCAATCAACTACACTGGGATCCGGATGTAAGATCAAATAAATAAATAAAATTAAAATACACTGACTATATGATTGATTGATGATATGATTTTACAATTTCAATATTGGACAGATTTTAAATTATTACATTGAACAACAACTACTCAGTTGCATTACGATACCCACTGACAGACTTTTTTCAACCTACACCAAATGGGCATTAGAGGGTGATTCTCCAATAAGTGAGCCGCAGCATCCATGGGGATGTCACGTTACTGCCTCTGAAACCATGCTAGGGTGCGTTGATGCTGGCGATAAGTAGATGATGCAGAATCACCATTCTAAATCAAATTGAAGAAATGTAACGTGTATATTTATTTTGTGAGGTTCTGGTTGACATCGGTGTATCCTAAAAGGAAGCACTTCACTTTTGTTGATCATAGCGGGAAATGGGATACACTTCTAAACAGTGATTTTATTATTATATCCAGTGGGGAAATGTCAAAACCTGAGACCTATCGGTTGGAACTGCGTTTTATTAGGCTATTGATTGAATGATGGCTTTATGGTTGCTGTCCAATGGCTTTGCTTCAAAGTCCCGTCTCCTCTGTAGGTAACCCTGAGACTCATACCAGTGATCTCATCTTTAGTTCCCCCATCATATCACTAATTCAGAGCGAGAGTATCTGTGGAATGGCCAATATCTTTCTAACTTTACCACGCTACCACTGCAGCACATGCTGCAACAACGTTCCCTTTCACTTTTAATGTAGGAACTTTCCTGCATGTAGATTGTAAAATGGGGGGAACTCCAACCACTGTCATTGGCGAACAAGCCTATCTTAATCAGTCGATGTAATATATCCTGCCCTAAAACCACCAGTGTTGCGTGTTGTTGTGCTTCTGTACAGGTCGCCAGTCTACTATGAATGAGGAGAGAGAAGAGGGGGGATCTCCTACCTCTAAAACCACTCTGTCTGGGGACCATGGCCACCGGAGAGAATCTAAGAGGTGAGAGGAGTTTCTCTAAAACCTAATGCTGTGCTCGACTTCTTGTGTCGCACCTCTAAAATTGTTAAGTCCCACAATAAGAGTGCTCGTGGAGACCACACATTAGAATTTGTTCAATGTGACATTTTTCAATTGCATGAACTTTCAAATGTGATGGAAGAAAATATGCAATTGTTAAACTGTAAAATCTCCATTGATTTTTTTACAGATATGTAGCACCTTAAACAGCAAGTGAACTCAAAACCATTTGAATTGTTTACGTGGTAATATGTCTTATAGGATCGTCAACATTTTCTATGCCATTTTCTCACTGTAACTGAAATAAGACTGTAATTTAGCGCTCACACACAACGACAGTACTAAAAAATGATCTCAAAGTTACCGTGGGTCGTAATCGTGGGGAAAACACTTGAAACTATATACGCTACCTTTGCAAACTGCTTTTTGATATTGGAATTGTCGTTTTAGCTCAATTATATTTTCCCCAACAATGCATTGATTAACTTTTTTCTGTGCGGGAAAAACTCCTTAAATAAATCCCAATCAGTAATGAAGAGAAGTATATGCTACAGTTGATTAACATCCAGCATGGGCTGGATGACATTTGTGAAAAAAGATTATTATAATAATAAGGATGTGGGCAGCAGTGTGCAAAATACCCAGTGTGAATCGGGAGGGCCCCTTAGTCATGTCTAAATTGAATGAAGCATGCACTTATCTCGGAGAAGTTCTCAACCGCAGATCTTTTTATAGTTATATTTAGTTTCCAAAGATTTAATCTGTAGTAATTATCTAAACAAAAAAGCTCCACAGCCACAGTCCTTAGGGCAGGTTACACCGACGTTGTGTTCTGTGATGTTGGCTTATTTTGTAATGCCACCAGGAGGCACTGCAGACAGTAATGAAGAGAGTGAACTTTGTTAAGACGGGCAAATGAAGACACGGGAAGAGTGGAAACTGTGGCAGTAACTTTATTAAGGTTTTCGCCTACGCCACCATGGCATTTGTATTCATGGAATTCCTTCAGTAGAAGTACAGGGCTCGTATCCACGTGAAAGTCTCTGCGCAATTTGAGTATTTTGGTGTCACCGTACAAGATGCGGTCCTCTTCGTCAGACGGCCAGGTGTTCGAGTTCAGCGCCGCTGTAGAGGACAGCACTGCATTAGCATTGTCCAGTCTCCGCAATGTTTTCTTTCAGTGCGAGGAAGAAGCTAGAGCAAAAGTCTTCCGATTTCTTGTGCTGTGTTACGCTGGGCTCAGACAATGTCACCCCATTGAAGGTCAGAGCCGTAGCATGCTCCTGCTTGAGACACACCGTGTGTTCACTCCATCATATCTCATCATGGACCTAAGCGACTTCAACGCAATGTCCACTTCTGTTTTCGCGGTGATTGCCGTTGCATCCCTGCTCTGCAGAAACAAGGACAAGGCCTTCAGAGTTTCCAGCGCATCTTTTGCATAGGCCAACTCCGATACAAAGAGCCACTGTGTCATCTCCGTATACATGCCTGCACACACACACAAGAACATACAAGAACGCGTGCATGGAGTCAACGAACATTTGGAAGTGACTGGCTTGTGTTTCCTGACCGCGTCGTGGACGGCAAGCTCCAGCTTGTGGTTCATGCAGTGGATGATCATCAGATCGGTATTTGTTAGTTCACGCAAGAGTGTAGCTGCTCCCTTGTATTTTCCCATCATAGCAGCAGAAAAGCTGTTACCTCCAGTGGTGTCAAAATCCCCTACTATCCTGATTTGCATTTGTATAGCTCACAGCATTGTCATTTACATCTAAAAGTCTCACCTAGACCTGGGGGCTGGGGGAGCTTCTCAGGCTTGTAAAACTGCCGGAAATTGAAAATCTACATACCTTCCCGGCAGTTCACAGTAGTTTTCTGTGCTGCCCATGGACAGTTGTGGACCTGACGCACGAGATCCACACGCAATGTACAGTGCCATTAACTGACGAAAATGACAATCAGAGCAGTGCTCATTAGCATAACAACAGCCTGTTTTTTGAGAATTCTGAAAACGAGCAATTGAAACACACTACAGAAGCTGGTTTTAGGATTTTCTTTATATAGACTTCCCAAACGTCATGTAAAAACCCCAGGAAACAGTAAAAAAAATAGATATATATAATATAGGGTCATTAAACGTCTTTGCAATTTGGAAGGCAGGCCTTTACCCGGATATAGGTCATTTCGGGTTGAAGAGGCTTAGTCACGTTTAGTCATGTTATATCAATTCATTGTAATGAAATTGCCGCAAGTTACATAACATTAACTTGCTAACTTACAATTAGATGAGTCGACTACTCAAACAGCTGTTTAGGAGAATGTTAAACATCGATAAATCCTGGTTCTTGTTTTTCTAGAAGAGTCCAGCAGAAGAGAGCACACTCCCCTGGACCCAGCTGTGTCTCCATGAAGAGTGACAGGTCTATGGATTATCCTCCTGAATTGAAAGATGGACGCCCCTCCAGAGAGGAGAGGTAGGAATTATCAGCCAATCGGACCATGTTCTTTCCAGTGAATTCACTGTAATGCCCTCAGGCTGGCGTTATAAGGTGCCCCTAAGCAGAAGAAACCGCTACATTAAGTCCTTCACTCATACCGCTATCAGGCTATTAAACGCAGACAGAAGTCATTTTAACAGTAAAAAGCAGGTAAAGAACTGCTTGGCCAGTGGAGCTCTGGTGTGGGTGTAATGCACATAGACTGTATATAATACAAATTAAACTTACTTTCGATCTCAGAGTATTTCCACACCAAAGAAAAGCGCCTACAGAACGTGAACACGAATACCTGTTAATTAAGACTGTGTATTGGATTGGAGTATTTGGTATTCCTTTTGGTATTTCTTGCATCCCTAATACTGAGTCATGAACCTATCATACCTCTAAATGAATTCTGCCAGCCGTCTTCTCAGTGGGGAAAAGCCAACGACAATCCTTCAACAGCAAATCAATGTGTTGCGCGCAGCTCTACAATGAAATAAGATTTGACCCATTTTAAATAGTAAAAAAGTAGCCAATGTATGGGAAACACTATCGAGCAGGATGGTGTCATTTTCTGGGACGGATGAAAAGATCAAATAAAAAATCGTAGTAAGCTAGATCGATATCGAAATATCATATTAATAAATTAGGTCTCTACTGGATTATTGTTTTTGCGTGTTTCCCCGGAAGTTAGGGGGTAATGGGCATATGACGCCATGGCCATGCAACCAAATGTAGCGGGCCGTTAACGTGATAAAACGACGGATTTCTCTGAGTTTGGACATTGTTGGAAACAATTGGGAAAATGTAAGGAAAATGTATACAACATTGGTCTAGTCGTTTTTAGATATTTAAATGCAGACATTTGACATATTATACCTTTAAAATTACGGGAAAATACCATAGTTCTCGTCCTTATGTGTGTGTGTGGTTTTTCTCCGCAGACAACACCAGAAGAGGTCAAAGGTTACCAGTGCTCAGTCTGAACAGCAGCATGAAACAAAGGTGTGTAAATGAGCACACCTCCATGGTGTGTAAATGACAAGACCTTTTATGCGGCTGTAAATTAACATAACAAACCACTTAATTTCTGGGCCCATGATTATCAAGCCTCTCAGAATTACTCCTAACCCAACTCACAGTTGGACCAGGGAGTAAAAATACAATCTCTGATATCTTCTTGTTTAAACCTGCTGTCTCCGCTTTGTGAAGCTCTTAAATATCAATCAGTATCTTTACAGACTGTTTAATTGATCATGTGAATTGAGCATATAAATATATGTTTATACATCTATATAGTCCTATATATACTAATACATAGGCAATTGTTAGACATTTTTGCAGTTTCCAACTAAAAAAGTCACATTCTATTATAGCTAGTATATTACAGTATTGTTAAATACTTTAGTACAATAAGTACATTATTCCCGGAGTGGTTAATTCCTTCCATATCGGGTTCCTGTCAATCAGGGAACCAGCCTTTTTCCTCAAAGGACCTCTCACGACCCTTGATGCATGATTATGTAACTTGTGTACTTGTGTGTAATGAGAATAATGTTGTAATCAAATTCTGATAAAAATGCATAACAAACTGTAATAGAAAGCAGCTTTAACAGCCTTCAAATATTAAATGGATATGGGGAAATACTAAGTGGATATAAAGAATGAACAGAATGTTTTGTCATGTAAGGAAAGTCACCCAAATGTCAATCCAATGCCATTTTAATCTAAACATTTTGAACAAAATGCAGAACTACAGTTAACATCTACACTTTGTTTACAGCCAAAAATAAAGAATAGATACGGGGAGTGGGCTATCGGCATGAAAACCTGTTCACATGTTAATCTAATGCAACTGTAGTTAAAATCCATTGTATCCGATATATATATATATATATATATATATATATATATATATATATATATATATATATATATATATATGTATATGTATATGTATATGTATATATATATATATGTATATATACAGTATATATATATATATATATACATATATATACGTATATATATATTTGGTAACCTTTTTGAGCAGTTTTTTGCTTGATTCTGGTTGGAACACGTGTGCCAAATTCGTAGAAAACACGTGACACCGCAGTAAGGTCGCAGTCATGCAGGATGTCTGTTTTGGCCGTAGGACCTGCATCTGAACATCTCATCAATGTTTGTTCTTTTCCAGAGTGTTCTTCCTGCAGAACATCTTGCTGTGGATGGATTCAAGTCTTATTTGAAGGAAAAGATCCAGCGTGTTTTTGAGGGAATAGTTCAAAAAGGACAGCCAACACCTCTGAATGAGATCTACACAGAGCTCTACATCACAGAGAGAGGCCGTGGAGAGGTCAACAAGGAACATGAGGTCAGACAGATTGAAAAAGCTTCCAGGAAACCAGCCAAGCAGGAAACACCAATTAAATGTGAAGACCTCTTTAAACCCATACCTGGACAAAATCAACCAATCAGAACAATAATGACAACTGGAGTTGCGGGCATTGGTAAAACCATCATAACACAAAAGTTCACTCTGGACTGGGCTGAAGGCAAAACCAACCAGGACATACACTTCATATTTCCCTTCACTTTCAGAGAGCTGAATTTACTGAAAAATAAAAAGTTTAGCTTGGTGGAACTTCTTCATTACTTCTTTAATGAAACCAAAGTTGCAGGAATCTTGAGATTTGACCTGTTCCGAGTTGTCCTCATCTTTCATGCTCTGGATGAGTGTCGACTTCCTCTGGACTTCCAGAACAACGAGATCTTGACTGATGTCACAAAGTCGACCTCGGTGGATGTGCTGTTGACAAACCTCATCAGGGGTGACCTGCTTCCCTCTGCTCGCATCTGGATAACCACACGCCCTGCGGCAGCCAATCAGATCCCTGCGGAGTGTGTTGACATGGTGACAGAGATGAGTGGGTTCACCGACCCACAGAAGGATGAGTACTTCAGGAAGAGATTCGGAGACGAGACGCTGGCCAGCACAATCATCTCCCACGTCAAGACATCACGAAGCCTCCACATCATGTGTCACATCCCACTCTTCTGTTGGATCACTGCTACGGTTCTGGAGGACATCTTCAAAACATCCCGGAGAGGAGAGAGGATACCCAAGACCGTGGCTCAGATGTACATCCACTTCCTGAGGGTTCAGTCCATAAAGGGGGACAGGAAGTATCATGGGAGAGCTGAAACAGATCTGCATTGGCGTTCAGAGAGTAGAGAGAACATTGTTTCTCTGGGAAAACTGGCTTTTTACCAGCTGGAGAAAGGCACCCTGATTTTCTGTGAGGCAGACCTGGCAGAGTTTGGCATCGACATCAAAGCTGCTTCACTGTACTCGGGAGTGTTCACCCAGATTTATAAAGAGGAGAGTGTGCTGTACCAGGACACAGTGTTCTGCTTTGTCCATCTGAGCATCCAGGAGTTTCTGGCTGCCCTTTATGTCTTTCGGTCCTACATCGACACTGGTGTCAATCTGCTCTTAGAAAAACAACCAACCTCCGAGGCAGATGATCTCCTGCTCCTCTACCAGAGTGCTGTAGACAAGGCCTTACAGAGTGAGAACGGACACCTGGACTTGTTCCTCCGCTTTCTCCTGGGCATCTCTCTGGAGACCAATCAGATTCTCCTACAAGGCCTGCTTGGACTTACAGGAAGCAGCCCATGGAGCAATCAGGGAATAGTCAGTTACATCAAGGAGAAGATAAGTGGAGATCTTGCTCCAGAGAGAAGCATCAATCTGTTCCACTGTCTAAATGAGCTGAATGACCATTCTCTAGTGGAGGAGATCCAACGGTACCTGACATCAGGAAGTCTCTCCAGAAGATCACTCTCCCCTTCTCAGTGGTCAGCCCTGGTCTTCATCTTACTGTCATCAGAAAGGATCTGGACGTGTTTGACCTGAAGAAATACTCTGCTTCAGAGGAGGGTTTTCTGAGGCTGCTGCCAGTGTTGAAAGACTCCAAAACATCTCTGTAAGTGCACTAACAACATACATTTATTAACTATCATCGGTTTGACATTTGAAAGTCATGTAGACGGACTTGAGTGGCCAATATAAATTACATCATACCAGTAAGAAGCATTTTTGTGTATACTATATGTGCAGTACTTATTCAGTTTAGGAAATCTCACGTAGTCTATAAAGTAGTCTTCTCTGAAGGGACTCAGATGGGACTAAGCTCTTCTCTATTTACTGGAGTAACAGGGTAACTCCTGCATTCCGTACAAATGTCATGTTAACTGATCGTCTCAGGCATTAGTCAGACCCATATATTTCTGGTAGGATCATTTGTGTTTCCAGGAACACAACAAATAGTGTGAGCTAAACGTTTTTAATCTGTAACAGAATCGCCCAGTAATTTGAATCAAACCACTTATATTTTGAAGATTTGCAAGTGCCTGTGGTATAAGCGAGATAATACACTAATAGATCCCCCATGTCGTTTATTATTTTCTGATGACAGCACACCTAGTCGTGGATTATCTATGTAGCACTGTTTACTGGACATTCAAATCAATATTCATAGTTTTAGAACAAGCATTTATTTCACATACAAGGTTGAGAAGTATAGGGATCTAACGTGTTTGTATCTATTGTTCATTAAAGGCTAAATGGCTGTAATCTGTCAGAGAGATGCTTTGAAGCTCTGGCCTCAGTTTTGAGCTCCAACTCCTCTAGTCTGAGAGAGCTGGACCTGAGTACCAATGATCTGCAGGATTCAGGAGTGAAGCTGCTCTCTGCTGGACTGGGGAGTCCACACTGTAGACTGGAAACTCTCAGGTCAGTTATATTATTCTTATTGTGTACAAAATATTATATCTGAAGATTTGACATCAGTATAAAACAGTAGCAATCTAAAATGTAGTAAAAGTCAATAAATAAATTGATATTTACAAGCCTAAATAATACTACAAAGTAGTTTTAAAGCAACAACTCAACACATAAAAGGTATTTGTTATAGGCTTCTTTGAGACTTTTATTTTGATTCTTCAAGGTTTGATGGACAGGGAGACATGGGATTGGCAAAGAGGAGAGGTCAGGGTGGAGAGAGTGAGGAGAGTTTTTGCAGTGTTTATGATAGAGGGATCTGAGTTGATGTCCTAAAATAAAGTTAATAGCAGCTGAATTATTCAGTCTGTCATCCTTTTTGGAATTAAATATAACATATGTATTTATATTCATTAAAGGCTGACAGGCTGTAATGTGTCAGAGACAAGCTGTGATGCTCTGGCCTCAGTTCTGAGCTCCAACTCCTCCAGTCTGAGAGAGCTTGACCTGAGTACCAATGATCTGCAGGATTCAGGAGTGAAGCTGCTCTCTGCTGGACTGGGGAGTCCACACTGTAGACTGGACACTCTCAGGTAAGTTATATTTCATGTGCAAGGAGTTAAACATGCTAGTTTGATGAAATCAGTAACATTCAATCAAGTAGCATAATTGTAATGTAACAGCAGTGGCTCAGGAGGAAGAGAATGTTGCTGGTTCAATCCCCGGCTCCTCCTAGCTAAGTGTTGACGTTTCCCTGAGCAAGACACCTAACCCTAACTGGTCCCTACCAGCTGGCTGTTGCCTTTCATGTTTACACTACCTTCAGTATCACAATAATTGTAAAGTGCTTTGAGTGGCCACAGGTCTGAAAAGCACTATATATGCAGTCAATTTACCATTTAGCATGAATCCTCATTGATGTAAATCTTACGGCCGGTCTAGAGGAAACTTGCTATAACATGAGATGCCCATTTTCCAATTAGCGGCTGAGAAATGGATAGGAGAAAACAAAGCAAAATAACAGAACTCCGTCACACGAGTTGTTTACTGGGAGGGAGGTGGACACTGGTCTCTACGTGCTGGTTTTTAATACTCCAGCTGGCTCCTTGTCAACCAGTCAACCTAGAAGCACAGCCTCACACAACCAATAAGAACCATCCAATGAGCCTCACACAGACACGCCCACCAGGAGAGAGCTCAAACGGCAGCCATTAACGCAGAGTGGCAGCCATTTCGCTCATGCGGAAGAGACTAACATGAAGTTCCTCTAACGGCCTCTAGGTGGTTCGCGGAGGTTGGCTGCAGAGTGACCCGCCAACGTCCGAATACATGTACATATTTTCTTTGTTGTGTACGGATCCCAGTGGCTACTTAACTTTCCTATTATGTATTTTCCGAGGCGCTGGTTGACAGTTATATTTTGTTTAAAAGTTATGAAGAATGGAATAATAATGAGTTTTGGCCATAGACTACAGCAAGGTGGCCATTCGAGTCTGCCTCAATGTGCCAAATATGGATCATTTCTCTGCTGGTTGCAAAAATCACAACTAATGATAACGCTCTGTAGAAGGCAAATCTCCACCCTCAAAATGGTCGTGTGTAAACCAATGGTTGACGTCACGGACTCTACGTCCTTATTTTATTATTTTTTACAGTTTATGGGTGAGACAGGACAGAGGGACAAACCGGCACAAAGTCTTCATCAGAGCCATAGCAGAACAATAAGAAACTTTTAATGTGAAAATCAATACTGACATAAGAGTTCTATTTAACCACTTCCACCAGAAGTTCTTTTTTATTCTCGCCTAAAACGACCTAACCAAAATCTATTCTATATATTTGTCTTGTAACCATCATCAGGTCCGAGTGGATAAAGGAAGAACACGTTAGGAATCCTTCATTTTACTTACTTCGCAATTCTAAATTCTCTGAGGCACCTTCTTTAAGCATCACTATGGTCATTTGGGGGAGTTTTGAGTTGTATTACTTTTATTGTACTGGGAATTAAACATAGACATACACATTTCGGCCCGGCGAGTCGGGTTTAGGTGGTGAACCCTCTGAGGTTGAGGGTATTGCTGGTGATTCAAAGTTACGTATATCTTGTTTATGTCTTTCCATCTGTCTGTATAACTTTGTCATTTCTTTAACTTAAACCAATCGTAAAAAAGTAACAGATTTTGTACATAGATGTGTGTATATATATATATATATATATACATACGCCGCATTGGCCTTTGGATCGTATGTCAACGTCGCCGCCATATTGGAGAGGCAAAGACTGGCCTGTAAACAAATATATTTTATGGAATATAAAGGTAAAATGACAAGTATAGCAAAACGGCCAAATTAGCCATTGAGGGTTGATAATACCTTCATGTTTGATTTTAGGCTGACTGGCTGTAATCTGTCAGAGACAAGCTGTGAAGCTCTGGCCTCAGTTCTCAGCTCCAACTCCTCCAGTCTGAGAGAGCTGGACCTGAGTACCAATGATCTGCAGGATTCAGGAGTGAAGCTGCTCTCTGCTGGACTGGGGAGTCCACACTGTAGACTGGAAACTCTCAGGTCAATTTTACTCTAACAGGTTAATTTTAAATATTAAATCATTATTCATGTCCAGATTCATGACTGTGTGTGTGTGTGTGTTTGTAGGTTGTCTGGCTGCCTGGTCACACAGGAAGGCTGTAGTTCTCTGGCTTCAGCTCTGAGCTCTAACCCCTCTCATCTGAGAGAGCTGGACCTGAGCTACAATCGCCCGGGAGACTCAGGAGTTACGCTGCTCTCTGCTGGACTGGAGGATCCACGCTTGAGTCTGACCACCCTCAGGTATGGAGAGGACAGCTCACCACTCAGTGACAATGTCTCCTGCAAGGATTAGAGTTGACACCCATGTTCACTATTATGCTGTTAGATAATCTTGTTTACTTATCATTTTCTATGCAAACCAATCAATACATCAGGTCATAATATCAATATTTCAGTTTGCTGCACTCACTTTGTTTACCCCCCAGAATTGAGCACTGTGGAGTGCGGAGGCTGAAACCAGCTCTAAAGAAGTGTAAGTGTCTTATTAGTTTGATTCATCATATCATACACTAACTATTTAGATGGAAAGTCCATCCACAAAGCAGTAGGTGACATTGATTCCAATCCTACTGGGAATGAAGATGATGGTTGACATCATCCATCTTCATCAGACTGTTGATAAACAGACAGTCAAGTATCTGTTGATGTTTCCACAATCAATCCACCAAACAGTGAATCAACCCTGTTGCTGGACTGAAAGACTGAAGCTAATGCTGATTTGTATAATGTTATTAATAATATTAACAATAATATTAATACTACACAAGGCAAGTTTAATAAAAAGCAACATTTAACAACAAGCCATTAATAAGTGATATAATAACTTACTCTGAGTATATTATAATTAGTAGTAGTAGTAGTAGTGCACACTTATTACTATTTGTTTATTTGTATTATTGATATTATTATTATTATTAATACTATAATTATTATTAGTAGTTTTATTATTAGTGGTATATTGAATAATTTCTTATTGAAAATATCTGGACTCAAACACCATCAAATTGCTGAATATGTTTTAAAAATTTAAACACTCACTCATTCACTAATGGTTGTATAATTTCAACCCCTAATGATGTCTTGCTGTCCCGCCAGATGCCTCTGAACTCACACTGGACCCAAACACAGCAAACAGACGTCTCTCTCTGTCTGAGGACAACAGAAAGGTGACACTGGTTGAAGAGTATCCTGATCACCCAGAGAGATTTTACACCTGTAGCCCGGTGTTGTGTAGAGAGGGTCTGACTGGCCGCTGTTACTGGGAAGTAGAGTGGGAAGAAGGTGTTTTGATAGTTGTGACATACAGAGGAATCACAAGGAGAGGAGTGGGCTATGACAGCAGGCTTGAATCCAACAACAAGTCCTGGAGTCTTGAATGTTGTAATGATAGTTACTCTGCCTGGTACAACGGTAGAAAAACTGCCATAGGTGTCCCCCCCGCTGGCTCTAACAGAGTTGGAGTGTATCTGGACCGGCCTGCTGGCTCTCTGTCCTTCTACAGAGTGTCCCCAGGTGTAGGAGGGTCCTCAGACACACTGACACACATCCACACCTTCGAGTCAACATTCACCCAGGACCTCTACCCCGGGTTTGGGTTCTTGTGCTCTAGTTCCTCAGTGACCCTATGTCAGCTGTAGCAACACACACATTATGAACCCTCCAGGCTATTCTGCAGGACTTGCGACTCTTTTGAGGCTTTGAGGCTGATCACTGACTTTGTCTTTCTTTCTTAGATTGTATTGGCTAATCAACAAACCACAGCCAATAGAAGGTTAGATGTTCTTGTCAGTAAACAATTTATTTTCCTCGTCGGCCACTACAAGATTGCTGCCCGAAAAGTCTTTACGTTACATATATCTTCTTCAGACCACGAAGGTGGTCTTAAGTTGCAGTTTGTATATGTAATGGCTAAGCTTACAAACTTGTTATAAAGACTTAAAACATATAAACAAATAAACAGTCTATGGCTAGTGAACTAGCTGACGCGCTCTTCTCGAACTTACACTACTCCGTAGCCTACTTTGGAAATCACTGACTCCATTAGTCATCGTTGAGTTTTGATTGTCATTTATTGATCACAAAGTTTTTCATTTCAATGTGCCCGAAACCATGTCTCTATCAACAAACATTTCATGATTTCCATGAGCGTTTGCACTGTGTCGATTTGTTGCGATCTAAAACTGTTTGTGCTCCCTCCTTAACAGCACCCCTCGTTACCTGTTGAAAGGTTCCTAATTATATAGGATTCACACATATGCTTATCAGTGCCACCAGTGGACAAATTGTGTCCTACACCCAAACCAATGAAAATGGCTCTTACAGTATATATAATGCAGATAATCAAATAATCGGTTGTTGTAGTGTGCGTGGGGTTGGTTTGTGGTAATGGATTTTTCCAGGAGCCTGGCTGCTTGGGGGAAAAACTGTTAGTCATCCTCTGGGTTTTGGCCCCGAGGCTTCGGTACCGCTTCCCCGACGGTAGTAGCTCAAACAGTTTCTGATTGGGGTGGCTGGTGTCCCTAATGATTCTGAGGGCCTTCTTGACACAACGGGCCTTGTAGGTGTCCTGGATGGACAGAAGCTCACATCCGCTGTTCCTTTCAGCTGTCCGCACTACCCTTTGCAACGCTTTGCGGCTTTGGGCAGTGCAGTTCCCGTACCTCTTAGACGTCATGGTCAATGTTATCATCGTTGCATCATAGGTTATAGTGCACTGCAATACAAGTTACACTGCTAAACACTGCATTTGGTTGAAATACTGTCTATAAAGTAGACTATTTCATTGTTAGATGGCCTTCCCTGCACATCTATATAAATGATGAAATAATCCCGTTTGAACCACATGTGGGGGACACCATGTTCACTAAACATGGTTGATTGTTGATCATTGTATTCATATTTTTTGTTGATCGTTTTTTCAGTTCTATCAAACGCTTGTGTTCAGATATAACCACACACATTAGTATAGATGTTGCAGTGTCACAGATAGTTTTCACGCATGTTTTATCATGTTGTTTTATGAGTTACCAACCATCTTTATTTTATTAAATGTTGAGTTATGTCGGGTTGCAGTGTGTTGTACAGCCCCTGGTCTATGCATGATGCATTTATATGTTTTATAGTGGTTTTATTAGTTTACAACATTTCATTCTATACGTAAGGGATAATCCACGATGAGGTATGCGATTATTTCATCCCTAATATCTACACAAAAATGCTTAGTCAGGTTGATCTTGTAAGATATTCGCTTTTGTAAGCTAGTATCACAGCGTCAGTGGCTGTGCACTTTTGAGGATGCCAATGTCAGAGTTGCAATCATTTTAAGGACGACTGATTTTTGTTTTGTATTTTGAAGTGGGATTATACATTTTTGTTGTCTTGTTAACTGCTAGTATGTTGTGAGTAAATAGGGTTATTTTAGCTTAGCTGGCCAGGCGGTTGAGGAAAATGTGAGGTTGTGTGGGAAATAATTTCCTTTTAAGTATAATCAGTATAATCATCATAATACAATGTTAATGTAGTAACTATGTATTAAAAGGTATTCAGCCATTTATGTTTATCATAGTTTGTATAATCTAAGAAATAATTGGATCACAGAAAAGGATGGACACATCATGGACATTATTCCAATCAATAAGCAAAAAGGGGGCTTTTAAATAATGTCCAACTAATGAGTTGAGTATGATATAACTATGTCACTATATTTTTTCTTATTGTGGAATAATTAAAAACGCTTCACCTTGTCCCTAGAGATGAGGTCATTTATGCTTCATGATGCTTTGAAACAAACAAATTAAATACTTTGAATAAAGGTTGGAAACAGTTGGGCTGTCACTCCTTTATTGAGACTAAAGAAACCGGAATCTGCAGATAGCAGAAAGGCGTACCCAAGTGCAGACACCGACAGTGGAAGTGGGATAAATAAAAGGGGTTTCTTGTGGGGGAAAAGGGGAATGAGAATGGTAGGTAAGGCAGGGGGAGGACAGGTGATGGCGGAGGACAGGGCTGAGCTGAGTAGGATGGTGGAAGAGGAAGATGAGCAGATTGATAGCAGCCTTGAAGAGTCCACAGCCACCAAATTCAGAATAATCCTGCCGTAGGCCTACTTTCCAGTTTGTTCAAATTGAGCCATCAAGCAGAGCAGGCCCTATTGAGTCAAACCCTGGCAGGTGATGACACTTGTGCGGCTGTACTGATGCTTCTTGCACGTTCAAAGAGCAGCCAGACAATATTTTCATAAATGTTTATGACACTGCAATTGCAACTGATGTTGACACCACCAGGCTGCCATGGACACCCTGCATTATAGGTACGTTGCGACATCACTGAATGTATCCAGAGAAAATAAGGTCAAACATGGCGTTGATACCGGGTGACCTTCCTGTCCACATTAAAAAATACATCCATGTGTCACGATCGAAGGGTGGACCCAAACGCATACACCGACAATGGGAGTATGATGAATGAACAGGTGTTCATTGTAGGGGAATAGGGGGAATGCGAACGGTAGGCAAGGCAGGAGGTGGACAGGAGATGGCGGAGGAGAGAGCTGCGATGAGTAGTATGGTGGACCAGGGAGATGAGCAGGCAGGCAGGCAGAGGAACAGGCAGGAAGGCAGGTAGGTGGGGGGTGAGGAAAATAGAAGTGTGTACCAGCTCAATCACCACCTCTATCACAACCACCTCCATCACCTCCACCACCACATCCATCCCCTCAATCACCTCCCCCACATCCATCACTACCACCTCCATCACCACATCCTTCACTAACACCTCCATAGCCATCACCATTCACCACCACATCCATCACCATCCCCTCCACCACCACCTCCAATACCTCACCTATCACCTCCACCTCCATCACTCTCCCACCTCCCATCGCTCTTTATCCACGTCCTGCGCTGCCTTGATGTCATATGACATGACTTCACATATAGTTTCTCTCTTTTTGTTTCCCTTCGCCTCTCCTCTCCTCATCTCCTTTCCTCACCCCTCCTCTCGCCTCCCCTTCTCCCCCTCCCATAAACTCCTTCACTCCTCTCCTCCCCTCACCTCCCCATCTCCTCCCCTCCTCTTCTCACATCTTCTCTTACCCTCTCCTCCCCTTCCCTCATATCACCTCCTCCCCTCATCTCATTTCCCTCCCTCACCTCCCCTCCTCTCCTCACCTCTCATCCTCTCCTCACCCTCACTCTTTCCCTCCCCTCCTGCTCACCTCCCCTCTTCCCATCACCTCCTCTCTGTTATTGTCACCATCATTTGGGGGCGGGTCTTGTAGCCAGGGAAGGAGGAGGGAGGAGTTTGTTTATGATTCCAGCACCTCTTGTTTGGTTCTTACCGTTGGAAACAGCGCCTCCTTAGCACGAGAGAGAGAGAAAGAGAGGGAGTTTGACGGTCTACCCCTCGCTGCCTGCACAATGAATCTGCTGTGGTCGCTGCCGGCAACACATCGCCACGGCAACCGGAGCAAGAAGGGTGTGCACTGAAACGTGAGCGAGAGAGGCAGCGGAGGGAAAGAGAGACTGAGATAGAGAGAGGTAGAGGGACAACAGAAAGGATTTAGCCCTTTCCAGTGACTGTGTGTTTGGTTGTTTTGTGTGTTTACGTGGCTTTTTTTAACCTCTTGCGCACATCTTTTGTGTGCATGAGAGAGTGTGTGTGTGGGGGGGGGACTGCTTGCACGTACAGGGTGTGTGTGTGTGTGTGTGTTGGTGGCGGTGGCGGTGCACCGCTGGTGTGCGTGCATGTGTATGTCCTGGGTGTGTGCACGTGTCCAGCCCTCTGACACCATGATCTTCTGCAACCATCTGGGAGAATATAAGAAGGAGGAGCTGCTGGAGGCAGCCAGGTGGGTACCACCACCACTAGTCTGCCTCTCTGACCTGCTGGTCTCCTCTTCTGTGGTTTACTTAGTCTCTCTTCCCTTCTTCTCTGGTCTCACCTCTCTTCTTCTCTGGTCTCTCCTCCCTTCTTCTCTGGTCTCTGCTCTATTCTTCTCTACTCTCATCTATTCTTCTCTGGTCTCTGCTCTATTCTTCTCTGGTCTCTAATCTCTTCTTCTCTGGTCTCTCATCTCTTCTTCTCTGGTCTCTCATCTCTTCTTCTCTGGTCTCTCCTCTTCTCTGGTCTCTGCTCTATTCTTCTTTGGTCTCTCCTCCCTTCTTCTCTGGTCTCTGCTCTATTCTGCTCTGGTCTCATCTCTTCTTCTCTGGTCTCTCCTTTCTTCTTATGTGGTTTCTCCTATTTTCTTCTCTGGTCTCTCCTCTCTTCTTCTCTGGTCTCTCCTCTCTTCTTCTCTGGTTTTCCCGTCCCCTTGGTTTCTCTTCTTCTCTGGTCTCTCATCTCTTCTTCTCTGGTCTCTTCTTCTCTGGTCTCTCCTCTCTTATTCTCTGGTCTCCTCTCTTCTTCTCTGGTCTCTCCTCTTTTCTTCTCTGGTCTCTCCTATCTTCTTCTCAGTTCTCTGCTCTCTTCTTCTCTGTTCTCTGCTCTCTTCTTCTCCGGTCTCTCATCTCTTCTCTGGTCTCCCATCACCTTGATTTCTCTTCTCTGGTCTCCTCCCTTCTTCTCTGGTCTCTGCTCTATTCTTCTCTGGTCCCTAATCTCTTCTTCTCTGGTCTCTCATCTCTTCTTCTCTGGTCTCTCCCGTTGTCTTGTCTGATCTCTCCTCCGGTTTCCTCTCTTCTTGTCATGTCTCTGCTCCCCCCTCTGTTGTTACATCTGTTCTTCGCCTCTCTCTGCTCAGTACTTAGTGTTCTCTTTGGCTCTGTGTTTTGTTTGGTTCTGCCTTGCTCATTCTTTGTTCTCTCTGTATTGTCTGCTCAGACTTGCTGTTATATCACTGTGCTAGGCAATATAGTTGTGTTGTGATATAATGTTGCATTGTGTCATAGTGATGAATTCTGGTTTGTAAAGATAAATGCTAAAGATAATGCTAAACCAGTCTGTAGCCATGTTTTCTGAGGTTCTCATGGTTCATTTACGGGAAGGTGTGTGTGTGTGTGTGTGTGTGTGTGTGTGTGTGTGTATCTCCTTAAGCCTAGAGACGCTGGTGGAATCCAAATGAAGACTCTGTTGTTTGTGTATTGATGACCACCGGAAGAAAATGAGAGAGAGAGAGAGAGAGAGAGAGAGAGAGAGAGAGAGAGAGAGAGAGAGAGAGACCGTTTTCCATAAGTCATCTCATCTCATTGATGCCATGGCAACAGCTCCTAGTGGCCTGCCAATGCCATGAGAGCAGGTCCTTGAACCAGGAAGTGGTCATCAGCAACATAAACAATGAATAACCTTCCGTTTGAATGAATTCCCTTCTGCAGGATTCTAAACCTAAATTAAGCTGAATCTTTATGTAGTGACGGATTCTCATTCTCTGTTTTTATCTTGCCTCTAATCTTTCATCATTCCTCTTTGTGTGTTTGCGTGTGTGCGGTTGTGTGTGTGTGTGTGTGTGCGTGTGTGTGTGTGTGTGTGTGTGTAGGAGTGGTAATGAGGAGAAGCTCATGGCCTTGCTCACTCCAATCAATGTCAACTGCCATGCCAGAGATGGTCGCAAGGTAAGACAACACTCACAAACACTGTGTGTGTGTGTGTGTGTGTGTGTGTGTGTATACTGTATATGCCATCATGATCTCACTTAACAAGTGTTTTCCTCTCTCTTTCTCTCTTTAAATTTTTCTATCTATCTATCTATCTATCGCTCAATCGATCTATCGCTCAATCGATCTATCTATCTATCATTCACGCTACAACCCCTATTTCCACAGCCCAACCTGTAGCCATCCTAGAGAAAGATATTCTTTCATCTAACCCCGACCTAATCATTAATGAGTCACTTTGGATGAAAGCGTCTGCTCAGAGACTACATAGTTGTACCAGAGTAGGTATTAGAAGAGTGGGACTGTGTATTGCTGTATGCGGTTGGCTAGAGTGTGTTTGAAGGAAACTGCGTAGAGAGTAGATGAAAAAGTGTGTGTGTGTGTGTGTGTGTGTGTGTGTGTGTGTGTGTGTGTGTGTGTGTGTGTGTAGAAGTGCCGAAATCCAAACATGTCAGCATCATGCCACTGTTGGCTTCACGTCCTGTTCCTATGACAACCCCTGACAGCCAGTGGTTACCGTTGTCATGGGAACAGTGGACAGGCAGAGGGGCACTGTGATTTGGCATGATATATACATATATATATACACATATATACACATATATAGACATATATATACAGTATATATATACATACACATATATATATATATACATACATATACATACACAACATACATATATATATAAATATATATATATATATATATATACATATATACATACATATATATACATACATATACATACACATATATATACATATATATATATACATATAAACATATATACATACATATATATATGTAAAGGATGATTATCATAGCAGCTAATTGTTTTTTGTGTGTAAATTAACCACCGTTTAATCACTGGATTAATGTCCACTGTTTTGTGGAGGCTTACACAGGGAGATTTAATTAAGTTTCATAATGAGTTCTGTGGGTAAGACAGAGAAAAGGAGGACATTACTGTTTAAACCCGTTCACCCATTAACTACTAAGCCAGACATTTTGGACCAAATTCAGCCCGTCGCTGTAGTCAGAGATACTGTCATGTGTTTTTATTGGACTTGAAAAGTTGCAACTCACAGAGGACAGTCAACGTGTTCTAACAGTGATGACGAAGAAACATAAAACCGACAACCTCATACCGTCAAACATTTCTCTCATTTTCCTGACAGTTTGACACTTTCTACAGCTTCCAGGGCTCTGGTGACATTCAAAAAAGTAATGTCTCTGGAAAGAAAAACATTCAATTTTAATGGCCGTTGCTTTTCTTTCCTTTGTTTATTCAACATATTTCCTCCCGGACAGCATTTATACTGCAGTGGAAAGTGTACCTTCATTTGTGGTTGGCATAGTTAGCTTGTCCCTTCGAGGAGAAAAGGTTCCTTCGGTTTTCTTACTCCGAGTGGAGGCGTTGTAAAGTGCTGTCAGGCCTGTATGTCAGCAGGGCGTTGCTAATGGAATGGGGGCCAACGGCCTCCATTAAGAGTTCAAACACAGCCCAAGAGACACAGAAATGATCATTGACTTTAATAGTTTCCAAACGTGATTTCGCTTATTTGCCTTCGTCCTCGTCGGAGGAGAACTTTAACTTTGGTGAGTTTTCTAGATAGATGTGGTTTCTCCTCTGTGTCGGAGCAACAGAACTTGTCAGAATAAGGTCCGGCTAAACTAAACCCTGTTCTTCAGTCCACTCCACTCCACCTGGCCGCTGGCTACAACCGCGTCGCGGCGGTCCAACTGTTGCTGCGACACGGAGCTGACGTCCACGCCAAGGACAAGGGGTGAGTCCTTGTGTCCTCCCCTGCACCCTACGCACCCTGTACCCTATTCCCTACATCCTACGCTGTACCCTGCATCCACAAGCCTACCCTGCACCCAACATCCTGCTCTGTACCCTGCACACCCTGCAAACCTGACCCTGCACTCTATATCCTATCCTTCACACTGCACACTATACCCTTCCTCCTACATCCTACCCTGTACCCTACCCACACTGTACCCTGTATTCTATACCATATGCCCTACATGCCCTGTATCATATGCACGCTGCACACTGTACACTGTATCCTATACTCTATGCCGTATACCCTTTATTTGATACCATATGCCCTACACACCCTGTAGCCTGTACACCCTGCACACTATACCCTGTATCCTAGACCCTACACCCTGTATGCTATACCAAAACACCCTGCTAATTGTTCCTACTGTTGCATTATTACTATTACAAAAAAATCGTGCAACTATTTAAATACAACTAATACAAATTCATACTACTATTAAAATACTACTACTACTAATTCGTATTATTAATGAAATACTTAACTCCTACTTTCTGATGTGTGCATCAGTGGTCTGGTGCCGCTCCATAACGCCTGTTCCTATGGACACTATGAGGTCGCCCAGATACTGCTCAAGGTACACACACACACACACACACACACACTTGTGCACACAGGCGCGCGCACACACACACACACACATACAAACAGTACTTTGCTGTATTGACTCCAGGTTAGTTGTTAATTACGGACGGGATAATTCAACAGTCAGTGTAGCCAGCTGAACAGAGCTATTATCTGGTCCATCAGTTAGATACTGTTCTGTCGACTAAATTAGTCTCTGGTCCATCAGTTAAATACTGTTCTGTCCACTATATTAGTCTCTGATCCATTAGTTAAATACTGTTCTGTCCACTATATTAGTCTCTGGTCCATCTGTTAGTCTCTGGTCCATCAGTTAAATACTGTTTTGTCCACTATATTAGTCTCTGGTCCATCTGGTAAATACTGCTCCGTCCACTATATTACTTGATTTCCTGTAATACAAATAAGATCTCCCTTTCTCTCAACTAAAGGACAAAATAACAAAACAAACAAAATCTCTTGCTTTCCCTTCCTCTCTCCTTCTTTTGCTCTTCCCCCTCTCCTTCTGTCCTCCCTCTCCCTGTCTCCATCTTTCCCCCAATCCACTCACGCCTCTCTCTTTCTCGCTCGTTTCCCTCACTCCACTATTTCTGTCTCTTTCACGCTCTCCCTCTTCATCTCTTTCTCCCTCTCTCTTTCTACATATCTCTCTCCCGCTCACTGTCTGTCCCACTTTCTTCATCCCTCTCTCTCTTTCTCTCCCTATCTCTCTCTCTCTCTCTCTCTCTCCCTATCTCTCCCCCTCTATCTCTCTCCCCTTATCCCCCCCCCCCCCCCCCCCCCCCCAGCACGGTGCGTGTGTTAACTCCACAGGACCTGTGGCAGTTCACCCCCCTCCACGAGGCGTCCTCTAAGAACCGTTTGGAGGTGTGTTCCCTCCTGCTGGGCCACGGGGCCGACCCCACCCTGCTCAACTGTCACAGCCACAGCCCCCTGGACCTGGCCCCCACCCTGCAGCTCAGAGACACGCTCACATGTGAGTGCCTACCTTCCCCATCCCTTCCCCTCTGTTATGTGTGTGTGTGTGTGTGTGTGTGTGTGTGTGTGTGTGTGTGTGTGTGTGTGCGTGTGTAAAAAGGTACTTGACCTTGGTCATTTCAAAAACCATGTCTTGCTTTCATTGTAAAAGAGAAAATATTTTCTGCCTGACTACATGACCCATGACCTTTCCACTGCAATATGCTGTCTGTTTCATGTCAGAGTGTGACTCATGTTCCCACTATGATACGTTGAAACACGTAGTTCAAAGGCGATACAAATGGTTGCAACCCAAAAACCATCCACTGGACCACTATGCTGTGGTCGAAGCAGAAAGCAGGAGTTCACAGCTGTTCAGACCTTCTTCGCAGCTGTTCAGGATTCTCTGATACTCCACACAACTCCTGAGCTGAAATGCCTCCCCCCATACTCCTGTTCTCAACTGCTCCTCCTTGTCACATTCAGAGGGAACTTGTTTGTGACAGTTAGTCTGCTCAAGATAGAAAAGTAGTCCTAAAATCAGACCATGTGTGTGTCTGCGGGTGTGTGTGTGTGTGTGTGTGTGTGTTTGTGTGTGTGTGTGTAGATGAGTTTCAGGGCTACTCTCTGCTCCAGGCGTCCCGGGAGGCTGACCTGACCAGAGCCAAGAACAACCTGGAGGTCATCAACTTTAAACACCCTCACACACATGACACCGCCCTGGTGAGACACACACACACACAAACACACACACACACACACACACACTCACCGGCCTGGTGAGACAAACATACACACACGACACCGCCCTGGTGAGACACACACACACACAAAACACACACACACACACACACACACTCACCGACCTGGTGAGACAAACACACACATACACACACGACACCGCCCTGGTGAGACACACACACACAAACACACACTCACCGGCCTGGTGTGACAAACACACACACGCCACTGCTTTGGTGAGACACACGTGGTAAACAAGTTGCCTGCTGCAACCATTACAGTTGAGAACAAGTAATGATAGAAATACCTACCTGGAATGATAGAATGATAGAAAGCTAGACTGGTAGAAAGCAAACTGAGCTCAAGGACACGTGTACATTTATGGACAGAAAAGAGAACATAAGGGTGATTAAATGTGTACAGTATAAGTTAGTTACCGTGGACCCGACAAAAACAGGACCCCTGATAGGTGTGTGTGAGACTGGGAGTGGTTCTAACTAAAGGATGGTAGTCTAAATGCACCCTGACTTGACCCCGTTAAATCACAAAAACCAGAATGTGCGTGGTAGCTTATGACTTCAGTTACATTGATGTAAACAAAACCAAAATATACCTTCAAGTGCAAACACTTCTACAATTAATCCCACAGAAGAGGATTAAAGATGAATTATGAACAATTGAAAGTCAAGATTTCTTTATTTTTTTAGTGTGAAGATCCCTGATAAGCCTGCTCACTGTGGTGTGTGTACAAACATACACACACCACACTGTCCTGGTGACACACACACACACACACACAGACACACACACACACACAATTCTTAAAAGTGTTTTGACATACATTTAATGTTGACACTGTGTGTGTGTGTGTGTGTGTGTGTGTGTGTGTGTGTGTGTGTGTGTGTGTGTGTGTGTGTGTGTGTGTGTGTGTGTGTGTGTGTGTGAACAGCACTGTGCGGTAGCATGTGTACATCCTAAGAGGAAACAGCTGACCGAGCTGTTGCTGAGGAAAGGAGCTAACGTCAACGACAAGAACAAAGAGTTAGTCTTTTTTATTACATGACGTTGTTGAATACTCCATTCTGATTGGTCAATTGTGTCATTCAGCGGTCTGTTATTTACGTGTAAAAAAACGCTGCTATGAATAATAGACCAACACTATTTAAAACCGTAGAATCTAACAGACACATTCTATTCAAATAGATTTTTGTTGTTATATTTTGTGTCAAATTATTGATTTCTTAAGTAGGTAGCCTTGTAATAAGTTTGATAACGTACAGCCGGCCGGTCATTATTATGAAATAATCCTAGACAGGGGGATATTTCATTAATAGGGTGATGCAGGACCCCTCTTCTTCATGTCAGGGTCCTGCATCACCCAGTTAATGACTGGCTGTATCACCCTGAAAATGACTCTGTACTTGATCCATTAGATATTATTCATATTTCTTATAGGTTGTAAACATGTTTATCACAAAAGTGCATTACATTTAACTATACACTTTATGGATTAGTAACAAATATTGAATCTCTTACTGTACATTTAACTCAAATACTATAAACATGTTTATTACATACATTACACATATGTCACTATAATTAACTAACAAGAAGTGAGTCTTCTATTATGCATATCTGGTTGATTACATGTATCTCTCTCTCTCTCTCTCTCTCCCTCCCTCTCTCTCTCTCTTTCTCTCTCTAGGTGTGTGACGCCCTTACATGTGGCAGCAGAGAGGAGTCATAATGACATAATTGAAGTTCTGCAGAAACATGGAGCCATGGTAACCTGTCTGTATATCTCTCTGTCTGTCTGTCTGACTGTCTGGTAGTCTGTAAGAAGAAATAAAAGTATTGCATGTGAGTGTGGGGATGTGTGTGTAGGTGAATGTGTGGATACGATGGCTATATTAATGTGTGTGTGTGTGTGTGTGTGTGTGTGTGTGTGTGTGTGTGTGTGTGTGTGTGTGTGTGCGTAGGTGAATGCTGTGGAAGTGCTGGGTGTATTAGTGTATATATGAATGTGTGTGTGTGATATATTATAAATGTGTGTATAATATGTGCATAGGTTAATGCTGTGGATGCGCTGGGCCAGACAGCGCTACACCGGGCTGCGCTGGCGGGACACCTCCAGACCTGCAGGCTGTTGCTGGGATACGGAGCGGACGCATCACTGGGCTCCCAGCAGGGGGCCAGGCCCATCCACCACCTCCTCTCTGGTATACAAACATATATATATATATATATATACATACACTAGATATTTGATTTATACATTTAGATCAAATCACAAATCAAACTGAACTGTCATCCTCATTCTGATCTCCATTTACTCCCCCCCCCCCCCCCCCCCCCCCCCGCCCCCCCCCCAAAAAAATTGGATAAATGTGTACTATGGACGTCATCGGCCCGGGATTTTTTTTTTCTTCCATTTGGTCCGATTCAAGGAAATGACATTCTCGCGGGAACAGAGTAGATGTTGCAGACCTCGATTAGTTTCACGGCACGCACATGAAGCAGTTCTCTCTATTAAAAAGTAGCCGAGCGTGAAGGTGCCCCTTTCATCGATGGTGCGCTTTCAGTACCAAACAGCAATGGCTTAACAAGGGACCCAACACAACCAGAACACGCACTTTAAAGCACTTCAAACAACAGTGGGAAAAAAAATCGGGATCACTGAGACACATTTGAGTGATTAAACAAAATACAATAAAATAATGTGTTAATTTATTAGAACAAAGCTGGACTAAAAAGCTATGTTTTGGAGACACTGTTTAGGACATAGCCTAACTCATGTCTTCAGTTCCTCTGACGGACCTCTCCAGAGGAGCGCACCTTTGAGAATGACCATGTGTGATGTCTCTAGAGGGCGTCCCCTCCAGGACCTGTGACGTGGACTACAGGCTGCTGGAGGCGGCTAAAGCTGGAGACCAGGACACAGTCAAGGTAAAACGTCCTTTCCCACTGAACTATGGGAAATGTAGTCTTTATTACCACACTCCATCGATGCTACAGGGTGGGTATCTCACACTAGCAAGCTCAACACCTGGACACACAATACACTAGCACTGCCTGGGTTACGAGTACATCTCATTCATCCTCTCTCTCACTGGGCGTCTCTCGACCAGGCCCTGTGTTCGTCCCAGAGTGTGAACTGCAGGGACCAGGAGGGCCGTCTCTCCACCCCTCTGCACGTGGCGGCGGGCTTCAACCGGCTGGGGGTGGTGGAGTACCTGCTGCTGCACGGAGCAGACGTTCACGCCAGGGACAAGGGGTAGCCTGTCTGTCTGCCTGCCTGCCTGTCTGTCTGTCTCTCTATGTGTCTATCCGTCCGTCTGCCTGTCTGTCTCTCTATGTGTCTGTCTGTGTCTTTGTGTCTGCCTGGCTGTCTGTCTTTCTGTCTGTCTGCCTGCATGCCTGCCTGCCTGTCTGTCTCTCTATGTGTCTGTCCGTCTGCCTGTCTGTCTCTCTATGTGTCTGTCTGTGTCTTTGTGTCTGCCTGCCTGCCTGTCTGTCTCTCGGTGTCTGTCCGTCGGCCTGTCTGTCTCTCTATGTGTCTGTCTGTCTGTGTCTTTGTGTCTGCCTGGCTGTCTATCTGTCTGCCTGCCTGTCTCTCTATGTGTCTGCCTGGCTGTCTGCCTGTCTGTCTGTCTGTCTGCCTGTCTGTCTGTCTATCTGACTATCTGTGTATCTGTCTATGTGTCTGCCTGCCTGTCTGTCTGTCTGTGTTTCCGTCTGTCTGTCTGTCTGTGCACCAGTATTCTTACTGGTTTTGTGCCACTATCTATTTATATGTATATATATATATATATTTGATGGGCTTTACATGCCTTTAAGGACAAGCGAGTGGATAGAGACAGGACATTGGGTTGAAAGAGAGAGGGAATGACATGTAGCATAGGACCACAGGTCAGCACAGAACCTGGGTCACTACGAGGCATATCGCCTGAGTGGTTAGCAGTATTGTAACTGGTAATGGACCAGTATTCTAACTGGTAGTGGACCAGTATTCTAACTGGTAGTGGACCAGTATTCTAACTGGTAGTGGACCAGTATTGTAACTGTTAGTAGACCAGCATGCTAACAGGTTTCGCACCACTGTTTTAACTGCAAGTCTTCCAGTGTTCCTGCCGGTTTTTGCACCAGTATTATTGCTGGTGGTGGACCAGGTTCCTAACTGGTTTGATTCCTGCGCAGCGGCCTGGTCCCCCTCCACAACGCCTGCTCCTACGGCCACCTGGAGGTGGCTGAGCTGCTGGTGCGACACGGGGCCTCGGTCAACGTGGCCGACCTCTGGAAGTTCACGCCGCTGCACGAGGCCGCCGCCAAGGGGAAGTACCGCATCTGCAAGCTGCTGCTGAAGGTGAGGGATCCACACCGACACCTCACCTACTCTGTTAACCTGCTCCTTCTCCTTCTGCTCCCTCTTCCTACTCCTCCTCCTCTCACACCTCTCCGTCTCCTCCTCTACTGGCCTCGCTCACCTCCCTCTTCCTCCCCTTCCCCTTCAACCTCCTCTTTCTGCTCCCCTCTCCTCCACCCTCTCTTTCTCCTCCTTCGGCTCTCTCTCCTCTCTCTTTCCCTTTGCACCTCCTCTTCATCCTAACCTCTCCCCCTTTCTTACTCCTGACCTCCCCCCCCCCTCCTCTTCTCCACCTCCTCAGCACGGAGCAGACCCCACCAAGAAGAACCGCGGTGGGAGCACTCCCCTGGACCTGGTGAAGGAGGGGGAGGAGGACATCCAGGACCTCCTGCGAGGAGACGCAGCCCTGCTGGACGCTGCTAAGAAGGGCTGCCTGGCCCGGGTCAAGAAGCTCTGCTCCCCGGAGAACATCAACTGTAGAGACAGCCAGGGACGCAACTCCACCCCGCTACACCTAGCAGGTAACATATCTCATACAGCTAACACAGGTAACATATATCATACAGCTAACACAGGTAACATATATCATACAGCTAACACAGGCAATATATACAGGTACCATACAAGTAACACACAGGTAACATATATCAAACAGCTAACACAGGTAGCATATACAGATACCATAAAGGTAACACACAGGTAACATATATCATACAGCTAACACAGGTAACATAGACAGGTACCATAAAGGTAACACACAGGTAACATATATCAAACAGCTAACACAGGTAGCATATACAGATACCATAAAGGTAACACACAGGTAACATATATCAAACAGCTAACACAGGTAGCATATATCATACAGCTAACACAGGTAATATATACAGGTACCTTAAGGGTAACACACAGGTAACATATACAGTACCATACAGATAACACAGTTAACATATACAGGTACCATAAAGATAACACACAGGTAACTTATATCATACAGGAAACACACAGGTAAAATACAGAGACAGGTAATGCCAGGTAACATACATCGTACAGGTAGCACACTAGTAACATATACACGTGTATATAAAGTATATATATATATATATATATATATATATATATAGTGGTATAATACAAGTAACATCGGTTGGTAAACATGGGTCTCTCTCTTTCTCTCTCCCTGTATATGCGGGTGTCTCTCTCCCCTAGCTGGGTATAATAATGTGGAGGTAGCAGAGTATCTCCTGGAGCACGGAGCAGATGTCAACGCTCAAGACAAAGGAGGACTCATCCCCCTACACAACGCTGCTTCATATGGAGTAATACACACACACACACACACACACACACATACACACATACACATAAACACACACACACACACATCCCTACACAACGCTGCTTCATATGGAGTAATACACACACACACACACACATAAACACACACATTACTACACAACGCCGCTTCATATGGAGTAATACACACACACACACACACACACACACACACACATGCACACACACATCCCTACACAACGCTGCTTCATATGGAGTAATACACACACACACACACACACACACACATAAACACACACATTACTACACAACGCCGCTTCATATGGAGTAATACACACACACACAGACATGCACACACACATCCCTACACAACGCTGCTTCATATGGAGTAACACACACACACACACACACATAAACACACATGTCTACACAACACAGCTTCACATGGAGTAACACGCACGCAAACAGACTTTTTAAATTATTTGTATTGATGTGATATATATAATTTTATTTATGTTTCTTCCCTTTGTATTGAGTTGTTAGTCATCTCTTAGTTTGCTTTTGCAAAATCCCGGGAGCTCTCCACACTCAATTTCACTGCTCACACCTCCATGAACTTGGTGTCAGTAAACCTCTCTATCTCTTCCTCTAACGCCCTCTATCTCTCTGTCTCCCTCCCTCTCTCTCTCTCTCTCTCTCCTCTCCCTCTCTCTCTCTCTCTCTCTCTCTCCTCTCCCTCTCTCTCTCTCTCTCTCTCCCTCAAAAACTCAAAAAACTCTCTTTCTCAGCACGTGGACATCGCTGCGCTGCTCATCAGGTTCCAGGCGGGCGTCAGTGCCAGGGACAGGTGGTGGTTCACTCCGCTGCACGAGGCCGCCCAGAAGGGCCGCACCCAGCTGTGCTCCCTGCTGCTGGCCCATGGGGCCGACCCCTCCGCCAGCAACCAGGAGGGACAGAGACCCCTGGACCTGGCCACCGTGAGACCTGCCTGGGGGCTGGGGGAGGCCAGGGGGCTGGTGGTGTTAGCCTAGCGATGGCTAGGGCGTTAGCTGATAGCATTAGCCTACATGTTAGCCCAGATATATCTTGGGTCTGAAAGCATTAGTATTCGTTTAGAGCTGAGGACTGATTGTGGTAGCGCAGAGATAGCTAGGGGGTTAGCTGGGGCTGGGTGTTTGTGTGTGTCCTATAATCTATTGTCCTGATAATTAGGTATTCACAGAGTACCTGTGGATACCTATTGTTATATTCAATTACTGCTGATTTTCAAGAGAACTGTGTTTCGGTGTATGCATCAATTTTCAATTTTGAATGATATTGGAATGATCTATTTTCCTGCTCTCTGTCGCAGGCTGATGACATCAGAGCATTGCTGGTTGGCGCCATGCCAGTCGGCATCAAAAGTGCCAGTGTTGCGACCCCCGTACCCACCGGGGGCGTTGCTATCTCCCCCTCCCGCCTATCAGCAGCCAGCAGCCTTGACAACCTGACCACATCCCTCGGTGACATCACAGTGGGAGGAGCCATAGGGACGGCGGACGGAGCCACTGCTTCAGACAGCAGGGAAGAAGAGAGTACGTATGACGCAACCATCAGGCGCTAAACACACACACACACACATTGATTTTAAATGATCTCATGTTGACAAGAGCTCTGGTGATTTCATGATGATTTGAGGCTATGATGCAGTCATGATGAGGATGTCATGTTGATTCAAGCTATGATGATGTCATGTTTATTTGACCTCTGATGATGTCATGATGATGTCATGTGGATCGGTTCGTCTCTAGATCTCCTGGACATGACCGTCAGCCAGTTTCTCAAGAGCCTTGGACTGGAGCACCTCCAAGACATCTTCCAAAGAGAACAGGTACCACACATGCACACAC
>JACYXH010000522.1:1986876-1999376 GCA_026745465.1 Lota lota
TTGTGATGTACCGTGTGTGTTTTAACCCTTTGGGTGTGTTTACATTTAAAGGGATACACCAAGGTATCTGTAAAAAGCCTTTAGCCTGTTTTACCAAGATTCAGACAGGTTGTTTATTTTCAAATTCCTAATTGTTCGTCCAGAAAGGAAGTTTGCTGGGTTAGCTTTGGCTTTCCGTTCTTATTTTCCATTGACTTGCAGAATTACAGTAGCCTAGTGCCTGTTCATGTGAGGGAAATACACTTTTAATTAGTTTCCAGACCCTTCCATTATGTTCCAAATAGTTGTGCCAGAATAGTTCCTGGCACAAAATGAGTGCCAGGAACAACACACAATAAAACAACAAAAACAAACAGATAATTCGGCACTATTTTCGGCGCTGGGATTATTATGCTACCTGTGATGCGCAGCTGCTTCTAGCTGGGTAGTCTAACCGGATGGTTACCTGTCAGCGGCATAGCATAATATTACAGGTAGCATAATAATCACAGCGCCGAAAATAGTGACACATTTTCTGTTTGTTTGTTTGTTTGTTACTGGCACTCGTTTTGAATAAGGAACTATTCAGAAACATACTGGTAATGTTTGGAAATGTATTAAAAGTGTATTTGCGTCACTTGAACAGGAGCCAGGCTACTGTAGCTCTGCAAGTAATTGGAAGCTGCTACTGGAAAGCAAATGCTTACCCAGCAAACTTCCCTTCTGGACGTACAATGATGAATTTGGAATTGAACAACACGTCTGAATCTGGGTAAGACAGGCAAACGCCAATTTACAGATAACTCAGCTTATCCCTTTAAACCGCTGCCTTGCACATCTGCTCAGCACTCACACCACTCTCTGGCGGCACCTAGTGGTCAAGCCAGGCAACTGGAGACGCATCAGTTCGGAACTCACCAGGGAAGTTATTGAGGTTTAGCTCTTCAAAATGCAAGCCTTGTAAGTTTCACTCAAGGACACGGTTTTTATATTGAAAGAATTGTCTTTATATAGCCTATCTAATGTAAACATGTGCCTCGACGGAAACCTTGAATTGCCACAGTTTACCCAGACTTTGTGATTATTCATGTTATTATAATGATATTTGAATCATGTGTCTCAGCGAAAATAAGTATCTAGTACATTTACACTTTTGTACAATCACTGGCAAACTCAATTACTTGTTTTTGTTAAAGTGGCATTCTTGCAGATTCCGTTTGGTTATCTTTGGTGACACATGGAGTGATAAGCGGTCATTGCTCCCAGCCATTATATCAGAAGGCCCAGTCACCATTTTGCTACCTCATTTGGCGATAGATCGTGACTCAACAGACATTTATTTACATCAATATCCTCGATATGACCACTTTAAAAGGCATCCAGACCCAAACCCGGTGGCCTAAGTTCCAGAACTGTTCAAGTGGATCTCTGGAATGTTCCAATGCTATAAGGTCAAGAAAATTAGGAAAATATCAGATGCAAAAGAATGTAAAACAATGGTAGGATGATCAAACGCCAGCTAGTAGTTCAATGTCAATATTATTACTACTAGTGTTGGCATTCTGATGACATGACTTCACCTTCAAATCTAGATGATTATGTTCTGATGTGTGTGACTTTGGTTTGGAGCTGTTTAACCTGAAGATGTGAAACCGTTGCCTTTGTTTTTGTTAACGTACTGTACACGTCTCTACCGTCTATGAACTTGTTCAGAACATGAACTGGGTTATGTAAGACGCCCTGCGGTGTTAAATGAGATTTTTCTTACAATTCTCAAACTTTGTGTTTGTGTTTGTGTGTGTGTGTGTGTGTGTGTGTGTGTGTGCGTGTGTGTGTGTGTGCGTGCGTGTATGTGTGTACACATTTGGGGGGATAGAAGGGTTGAACAGGTGTTTGGTTTTCACACAGTAATTTACTTGTCTTGTGATGCGTTATTTTCTGTGTGTGCCAACATTGTACAGCATTGTTGTTCAGCTAATCTATCGACACCACTCATGTACAGACTTTAATAAATAATTTAATACTGAGCATACATTTTCTGTCAAACAGGCCAACTTCATATAATTATTTATCCTTGTTTCAGAGTTTAGGCCAATTGCTTACGTTGAACAACAGTGAACAGTACACTGGATTTTAGGCGGTAATGTCAACAGAAAATGTTATCTATACAGAGCGAATGAAGGCCTCATCAACAGATTTCTTCACGGTATTTATATGTATATAAATAGTGTGACTAAAACTAGTAGCTTTTTGACCATTTTCTTCGCAGTGTTTCACGCTGCCACCTTCTGTCCGCTAGATGTCGCTACAGTAGTTATTATCTTTATGCAAAGCGCATTGGGAAGGAGGAGGGGATCCATAAATAACATCCGGTTAGAACGTCCCAGTGCGTCTGCTGTGTATTTATTATATATTTAAACTATGTATTCAACTGTAAACCATGAACACATTCACTGTTTTTAACATGCAAATTGCAATTCATATTGTTATACATTAATGCAAATATAGATGTTGTAAATACTGTGGTCAATTCCTAATTTACCAATTGTTTAAGGTGCTCTATTATAAAAACCTATAATTCACTGGGCCTTTCAAATCTGCCTCGGAGGGTTAACCTTTCTGTGCTGGCTCAATTTAAACAGGTGTGTGTTGAGAAACAGCCACTTAACCTCGGTTACTTATTTCAAGTCTTCTCATTCTCATTCTTATTCCAACTTATTTTGGAAAATGTTAACTCTTGGTCAACAATCACTTACACAACCACAGCGCTAGACCCTGTCCGAGAATAAACCCCTATCAAAGGCTCCACTTCTGCAAACTGAATGACCAACCATTACATATCAATGGATAACTACCATCATGAAATGACAACTTACAAGATAACTATAAATTGTTCCTGCTTCGGTTGAATGTGTGTGTGTGTGTCTTGATTTGATGGTATCATTGTTATTGTAGTAATGGAAGCCTACTTATTGTGTAGTAGGTCACTCATAGTTTCTGTCAAGTTGTAGGCCTATAGCATCATTAAAAGAGAGAGGGTACAGAAAGTATATTAAGAAGATTGTTTTATTCAACAATGGAACTTTAGTAATAAATAGAGGCATGAATTATGCATTCCACTGTGAAATTGGAGGAAATCTTTATACAAATGTCCAAGAAGAGGAAAATCGATTTCACCCATAGTGATAGATAGACAGAGAGAGCGTTGAGACAACACAGAAACAGACAGGGCACAATCTTTAGAAAGAAGTATTGCAATGTTTTAAGGAATGCGTCTCTCTCTCTTCGCCTCAATCAGGACAGAAACCAAGGTTGAATAAAAGTCTATCATCCCAATGTGCAAATGATTAATAAATAATAAATAAGAGTATTGCATCACTAACAAAGTGCTACCGAGAGAGGCACCAATAAACTTCATAAAACCAAAATATTAATTGTAACCGTGTGTGTGTGTGTGTGTGTGTGTGTGTGTGTGTGTGTGTGTGTGTGTGTGTGTGTGTGTGTGTGTGTGTGTGTGTGTGTGTGTGTGTGTGTGTGTGTGTGTGTGTGTTGTGCACTGTGGTTGGTTGTAAAAATGTTGTGCTTTTTGGAGGTCTAGTACAGTCCGTTCTTTTTCCCCAAGACCATTCAAAGCAACACTCCTTTGTGATCATAAATCCAGTCAATTCTGGACGTCATCATGCCTTAAGCAAGGTATTGTAGCGATTTGTTATTTTTGCATTTACTGCTTGAGAAGAGTTCAACATTTCCGCAATTTTGGTCCTTGATATTGTGGGTAGGCAGTCGATATCTACGTGCTTTTGGTCATCATAAATGTCTAAGCAGTTTGTTTTTGTGCGTAGATAAAGCTTACAAGCTTCCACAGTTTAATGCAGTGTCTTAGAAGCCTATGACGGTAGAAATTGCTAGTCTAAAAATTATTATTTGTATATTCTGCATTACAATCATATCCAATAAATAAATAAATGCAAAAGCACTTGAATTAATAATTATTTAGGAAAACCGAATCATGTATCATCAAAAACAAGCATTTAACCTTTGCATTTTAAAATTTGCTTTATGTGCTTTATGCAAAAGAATAGACTTCAGAAAAGATTTTCACACATTCAGAAAATTGCTTCTGCAGACTGCTTCTGCTGTGGAACTTTTAAATGTTTCCTCTTGAGTATATAGGAAGCAGCCTCATGTTGTTATAGCCTGGACAACAATGTACACCTGAGTCACGGAAGATCTTGATTATCATAATCAACCTCTTCTGACGTTTTTATCGTTTTGAAATCCATATTTCTTCCATTTTGTTTGTTAATGTAGGAAACCGGCAATACACATGTTAAAGGTATTTTTGTTTTCAGAAAATCGTAGAAAGTTACCAAGGAGGACGTGACGATTTGACAAAAGCAGAACACGGTTAAAACCGTACCTGCACTGAAGAAACAGTGTCATTGGTCGAATTGTGTGTGTGTGTGTGTGTGTGTGTGTGTGTGTGTGTGTGTGTGTGTGTGTGTGTGTGTGTGTGTGTGTGTGTGTGTGTGTGTGTGTGTGTGTGTGTGTGTGTGTGTGTGTGTGTGTGTGTGTGTGTGTGACGAGCTGCATCTTAAGAGCGTCATATTGCGATGTTGAAATGCTGAAAGGTTTCCAGGCTCTAGTGGAGGACAAACCTCCCTCAGCCTGGTGGAGAAGAAAGACTTAAACAGTGACGTGTAAACCGTTGGGAGAACAAGGCACAAAACGTCACGAAGCGTCTCGACCCTGGTACCTCAAAACACATCACAACATCTGCGCCCGAGTAGGCTAAACGCCATCACCTGCTTGTACCGCAAAGACGCAGAACAGAGAGTACCGCACAACGTTGGAGCCAACCGTTCTCCCCCTAGTGGTCGTTCCTTTTCTGGTCCGTAAGTTTGAATGTGTGTGTGGGTTGAAGCAGGAATTTCTGCGTGTTGCGGGTGTGTTTGTTTTCTTATGCTGTTCATCTAAGGCAAAGCAGAGAGGGGTTTCCCGGCCTAGTCACCAGGGGCACCTTTGATTTGGCTGTCTCTGTTTATCAAGCACTCCAACCACCTCTCCACGGCGGGGTGAAGCAGGAGAGAGTGAGGGTGTGTGTGTGTGTGTGTGTGTGTGGGGGGGGGGGGGGGGGGGGGGGGGGGGGGGGGTTAGAGGAGGGAGTGGTGAATTAGATGAGAACAGGAGATGAGAGAGAAGGACAGAAGTGGGGGAGGAATAGAGAGAGGGAGGGAGATGAAAGGATTAGGACAGGAGGTTGTGCGTGGGCGAAAGAGAGAGAGATAAAGAGGGAGGGAGGGCGAAAGAGAGGAAGGGGATATGTGAAAAAGACAGGAAGCTCTGGTCGCAACGCCAGCACAGCACCTGTCACGGAAGACTCCTGCTCTCCGTCTCTCGCCCTCTCCCCCGTCACACCCTCTCTCTCTCCCAAAGACAAGAGAGACACCCCAAAGAAGAGAGAAAGAGAGAGAGTCCTTCAGAATCAGAAACGCTCCTTCCTTCCTGTGTCCATCTCCTGTCTTTTGAAAACCTGCCGTCTCCATAGCAACGCCCCCTGGGACCACCAGTCCCCCCCCCCCCCCCACCCCCCGTTCATACTGAGTTCATTCACTTGCTCCTTGTGTGCGTGTGTGTGTGTGTGTGTGTGTGTGTGTGTGTGTGTGTGTGTGTGTGTCTTTACTTGAGAGAGAGAGTGGTTTTTATCTGCAGTGGGGGTCAGTGTCTATCTTTAAACTCGTTTTGACGGCACAAGGTGAAAAAAAACAACAACTCGACCCATTCCTGCGCCAATTGAACCAATTCCCGGTTGACGGAAGAAGACGGATATCCGGACCGATCCATCACCGGTCCTCTTCCTCATATCAAGCGTCTCGTTCAGTCAGCTTGGGTTCAGGTACCAAGACCCCTCCCCCCCCCCCACTCTACCACCACCAACAGTTTACATCCCTGCCCCTGGAGCGTCTGAAGCCGTCCACCCACGTCATTGACGGATGAGTTCAGCCAATGACGGCCCAGCCATTGCTCAGTCCCTCCCATCAGGGGGATGGCGAGTCCAAAGCTGTCCCATCAGTAGCCGGGGGACGTGGTGATTGGACTGCTGTGATGCAGGTAGACGGGGTTCACCACCACGGACACGGGGAAACTGAAGATGAAGGGGGAGGTGGGCGTGGCCGGCCCGGAGCCGCCCAACGCCATGGACGTCGCCGACTTGGGCCCCAGCAGGGGGCTGGCGGCGGCGGCGGCGGCGCAGGAAGTGGCGAGGACCTGGGACTCAAACTGCAGCAGCTGGCCCATGAAGCTGAAGTTGGGGGAGATGATGCTGCGGCGGCGGCGCACAAACTCGAAGGCCTCGTCCAGGCGCACCCTCTTCCTCTTCATCAGGTAGGCCAGGCAGATGGTGGCCGAGCGAGAGATGCCCGCCTGGCAGTGGACCAGGACACGCCCGCTGGAGTCCCGCACAGAGTCTGAGGGGCGGGAGAGGACGAGGAGCAGGAGCGGGCCGAGGGAGGGATGGATGGATGGATGGATGGAGGAAGAGGGAGAGAAGAAATAGGGGGGTTTAACGATCACGGCTAACGGTAAAGGTGTGGACACGCCAGCAGTATTGGATGGGGGGTATGGAAGAGTTACTGGTTTTTGCTAAGTAAGTGGACCAATCTGACACAGACGACGCAGAAACGCAACCGTGACTTGGAAACGGATTGCTAACGAGAATACAAATTAGCAAGGTGCAAATGGGAGGACAAATGGGTGAGGTCACAAGCTGACTTAACCTAGCGAGGGTACGTCATGCAAATAAGTGCAATAATTGCCAATAATCGAAACGGTATCATATCAAAGGTTTTCAACAACAACAAAAAAGATGGAGGAGAGGAGATTTTAAGGACATTTCGTTGTAGCACACACACGTCCCGCCTCCCGCCCCCCCCCTCTACTGACCTATGAACTCTATGGCCTCCAGGAACCAGGAGCTGATGTCCTCCTTGTGGTTGTCCTCCACAGGGATGCTCTTGTACTGGTAGGCCCCCTCGAAGTGGTTGGGGCAGTCCGAGGACACGTTGAGCAGGGCTGAGATGCCCACTGTGTCCAGGACCTCCCGTCGGGACGCGTGCAGCGCACTGCCCAGGTACAGGAAGGGGAGGATCTCCACCGGGCCTCCCTGACACACACACACACACACACACACACACACACACACACACACACACACATTAGTCACCTGTGTCGCTAGCCGTAATCGTTGACGTGGCGCACGTTGGGGGATTCATAGCGGCGTCGACGACGGGTTTTAGTTACTGATTCATTACCGTTATTATTTACTACGGATTCTTGTCGTAGGAGCCAGCAATGAATTCATTGTAATACGAGCTTTGTCGTGGTTTCTATATTTGTGGTGTTGTTCTTCGTTGGGTATTCGTAATGTTATTTCTTATTGTGTGGTCGCGGTGTGATTTGAGAGCTGGGTCACGTGGATATGGGCGATGACACTCAATTGATAGGAAGCTCCTGTGCACCTGCTCACGCAAAATTCTTTTCGATCGCAACATTCTTTTTAAAAATTGCTTTTAATTACTTTTGATTATACGTTGTGGACGTTCAAATACGTCGATACTTTTCATTAATACAAAGTTACGTCGACGTATTTTTGGGATTGCAGAGAATCTTTTCTTTTATTTTTTTTGGTTGCGCGTCAGACTAGGAAGCAAGCCCAGCCTCAGCCTCTCAGTGATTTCTACTTTGCTCCATGTAGTCGCTACACTTGGGTTCTTCGATTTGGTCTGAGAGGAGACCCACTTTGGATTCTCCACTGGATATAACGCAGTTACAAAAGTGTTCCCTTTCTTGTGCAGTCCCGACACTATAAAAAACAATCTTTTATAGAAGAGAAAGGGCTTGCGAAATGTGAAGTAGATGTTTTTTTTTGGGGGGGGGGGTATTTTGGGAAATGTTCTTCCCCAAACAAAATGTCTACGCTCAACGTCATACATTGAATATATACTTCATAGGCATTCATAGCAGCTCAGACGATCGGTTTACGATGGAAAGGGTGATTGGGATTTAATATATGATCATTATTGTAATGAGAATTAAAACATAATTACGTATTTAATAAAAAAGAGTAGGATGGTAGTAGTAATATAATAAGATAATTATAGCAATTATTGGTTTATAGTTTGATTTATTATAGTTCTTTAACTTCCTAAAGTTTGTCTCGTCTTTCCTCCTATAGTACAGGCTTGATAACACTATTATATAATACTACTCTTTCTACTCAACATAAAGCACAATGGATTACCATGTACCGGACCTCTGGTCTGGCCGGTGTGCAGGCCGTCCCGGGAGTGGACCTTATTGATCACTGACCAGCGACCGCCCGACCGGGCAGGAAGTGATCGATACCGCTAAGAGGTCCGGGCCGGACACCATGTTCGTCATAGTGGGGGTCGATGCCCTGTGCTTTACTTTCCGCGCAGAGGTCGTTACACTTTAAAAGCACTTCAGATTAAGAGAGTTATTTATTCATTCAGGGCCGGAAATGCTATCCTGTTATTATGGGCATAGTGGGTTGCCAAAAAAAGCAGGTTGTAGGCCTAACGTGAGGTGTGTGTGTGTGTGTGTGTGTGTGTGTGTGTGTGTGTGTGTGTGTGTGTGTGTGTGTGTGTGTGTGTGTGTACTTCATTTACGTTGCATCCATTTTGTGAGCAAAGTGTGTATGTGTGTGTCTGTGTGTCTACACGTAAAGGTGCAGAAGTATCTGTGGTTGAAAAGTAATGTCTGTGTGTGTGTGCATGTGTGTATGTGCGCATGTGTGTGCGCGTGTGTGCACGTGTGTGCGGGTGCGTGTGTGCGCATGTGTGTGCGTGTGCGTGTGTGTTCCTACCTGATCGTGGTGTGGCGTACCGCAGGAGGAACAGGAAGAGTCCACACTGGACTGGCTGGTGAGGGGGGGTAAGGACTTGGTCTTCAAGCAGTACTCCGGGTACTCGGTGAAGAACCGGTCGTAGCCGCCTGGAGAGACACAGCGCGTTACGGTCAATGCCTTTATTTATTTACACATAGACATAGATGCACTTCATACAATTCAAACGCTTTATCGTGGCAGGCCCATTTAAGGCAGGTGGTTTACATACAATAAGAACAGAAGAAATGGGGAACATGACTACGCAGGCTACAAACTGTCAAACTCGCTCCATTTTGTTCGGTTCCAGTTGGTTCTGGTCACGACAAACCTCCCTAAATGAAACTATTGTTGTATATCAGATCGGTTCATATAGATCCATTTCTATAGATCTGTGTGGCAGCGAGGACGGATTTCTACCCGAAATAATAAACTCCTCGTATACATATCGTTCTCGCATCCAAAGACGCTTGCGTCATCGGGATGCACAAGAATGCGATGCCAGCATTGCGCGTATCCTACTACCAACTTGTGTGTGTGTGTGTGTGTGTGTGTGTGTGTGTGTGTGTGTGTGTGTGTGTGTGTGTGTGTGTGTGTGTGTGTGTGTGTGTGTGTGTGTGTGTGTGTGTGTGTGTGTGTGTGTGTGTGTGGTAGCATTTACACATGGCACACATTGTGCACGCAAATACTGCATTAAGCAACCAGCGATATATACTTGAACAGGTTTCTATGAAATAATAACCAAAAATCCACTCTAACGCAATAAAATATTATAACTGGATAATAACTCGCGGTGGTTTCAGTTACCTTTGAGCAGGAACAAGTCCGTCCCTCGGGCGTCCGTGCACAGACCGTTGACCACGAGCGTCAGCGTGCTGTCCTCCCTCACCGACTCCGCGTCCGGGCTCCTCTCGTCGTACAGCACCACCGCCGAGTACAGCCCCGCGCACAGGCGGGCCCGCGCCTCCTCGTCCCCGGCCAGGATGCGCTCGAGGCTGAGCGCAGAGCCCTTCGCCCTCCGCCGCACGATGCTGTTGCAGCGGACGTTGACGGCGCCGCGGACGTGGCCCGCGCTAAACGCGAGGAAGGAGCGGCAGTCGAGCAGCAGACACTTGCCGCTGTCGTCCTTCAGCAGCCGCTTGAGCACGGTGCAGTCCATCTCGCACAGGTCCTCCGTCGTCGACGTCGTGGTCGCAATCGTCGGGTGGTCCCCCATAGCAGCTGTGTTGGGGATTTTTTATATTCCTTCGTTGTTATGTTGCGCCGATTTGCGTTTTGCGCTGAGATAAAACGGGGCGCGTCGACCAAGACTACCTGCGCATCCGTTAAATCTGTTGTGCTTTCTAGCCGCGTATAGGACGCTACTGGTGCGGGTTTCTTTTTGTGAATAGAGGCGCTTCGACACAGCGGCGAGCTCCTGTTTAAGAAAAATGAAGCTGGTGCAACGCGTCACAGCGGAGATGACGTCAGCCCAGCTCAGCCAATCGGGGCAGAGCACACCCTTTCTCTCCGCTGTGTCCTCCCCCTTTCTTGTCGTTCATTCATAAATAGTGGAAAATCAATGAAGCAATGTGTGTATAGTGTCCATGAGGCTGGTTGACCGTTGGAGACCTACATTTAATATCCCTTATATGGACATCCACGATACAGGCTATATAGGTTACATTTAATATTATTATTTAAACATGCTAAATCTTCATTTTTATTCCGCCCTCTTTCATTGTTCCCTAGGATCTGTATTTACCGTAATTTGATAATACAATTCAGAATATAAGTATAGGAAATAGTATAGATGTGATATTTATCCAGTGTGTGTGTGTGTGTGTGTGTGTGTGTGTGTGTGTGTGTGTGTGTGTGTGTGTGTGTGTGTGCGCGCACGCATGAGCATGAGCATGTATTTGCATTCTCTGCCATAAAGGTGGGTGCGCTGGGGTATTCACATGAAGGTCTCTAACTTCCTTTGTTAAATATATCGCTGACCTAAAATATGAAATTCCTAAAGGACGACCTCCGCAAATGAGGCGATGGCTCGGAGTGCGGGAGGTGTCGAGCGGTAGGATAATACCAAAGTAACAAAGGTAAACATCCTAAAATGAAGACTAGAGCGGCGCCCTAAACCCCGGTGTTCGTACAGACAGCAGGTCTGACGGCAGCGTTCTGAATCTTCTGCTCTGCTTGTTCTGTCTCTGGCCAAGAGTTTGGACTTCAGACGCTCTGATGGAAAGGTTTGAAAGTCTGTGTGTGATGATCTCTGTGGTGCGGGTAGTTTTTCCAACGTGAGCTTAAGATAAGGACCTCACCGACGAGGTCAGGGATGTCCCCCTCCTGGTTTAAATGCTCATAGCTCGGCTTTTTAACTGAAAGGTTGTATTTAGCTAAACATGTGTGTGCTCTAAATATTAAGCTGTCTAGCTACTGCTCTTGGTCCATGTATTCCTTTTTTATATCTATCTCATTTGATGTGTGTGTGTGTGTGTGTGTGTGTGTACGTGTGTACTTGTGTACGTATGTGGTCTGTGTTTGTGTGCGTGTGTAATTGAGTGAGTGTAATTGTTCAACTGAAGCACTGCAGCAGTGAAAACAAAATCATGAATGAATGGACCTAGAGAGAGAGAGAGAGAGAGAGAGAGAGAGAAAAAGAGAGAAAGTGACATACAGTGAGGACGAGAGCAAGCAGTGGGGGGTGGGCGGGCGAGAATATGAGGGATTGTGGTCATTAGTGGGAGAAAGCAAGGATTGGATGAGAGAGTGAGAGGTAAAACTGAGTTTGACACACACACACACACACACACACACACACACACACACACACACACACACACATATATAAGGTGATGTTTCTAAGCACATGCATGCCTGTATGTATCATAACATGGTATCAATGTGGTGATGATACCATCGCCATTACACCCAAGGCACACCCGTTGCTGTGGAGATGAATGGAACTGCTGCCCTGAGAGAGAGAGGGCGGGGCCTGCCACTATAGCCCACAGCTGGGAGGTGATTGGTGGGAATTCGCTGATGTCATGCCCCCTCCTCCCCCTCCTCCCCCTCCTTCCCTTCCACCCCCTCCTCCCCCTCTTCCCTCATCAATAGACAAGGGGACCACAGATACTCCCTCTCTCCCTCTCTCTCTTTCTCTCTCACTCTCTCTTCCTCTCTTCCTCTCCATCGCTTGCTCTCTCCTTATCACTTTCCTTTGTTTTCTCCGTTTCTCCTTCTCGGCTAACCACCATGTGCATACACACAGATATGCAAAACAAAACGTGCGTTAAAAGGTGCAGGCTTTGCATTAGTAATCCTTGGTAGAAAAAACATCGCCTTCTTTCCTCTGTTTCTCACTCTATCACTCACCTCAATCTGTCATTTCTCCTTCCTGCTCTTCATCGACCAAACACAGAAAATAGCAGGTATGTGTGTGTGTGTGTGTGTGCAGGCTCTAAATCTGTCTCACTCTCTAAGCTCATAATCCACGGGTTAAGCCATCAGTGAGTGCACTACATCTTCATGAATGAGTTTGTGTCATTCATTCACCGTGCATGTGTGTGTGTGTGTGTGCTTGTGAGAGCGTGCGTGTGAGTGTGTGTGTGTGTGTGTGTGTGTGTGCCTGTATGTGTGA
>JACYXH010000522.1:2004376-2016876 GCA_026745465.1 Lota lota
TCACTCATTCCCCCACCTCCTTCGGTACTGACTCAACCTCCAGCTCAGTTCTGTCATGCTGGGATTTAAAGGAGAAGCAAACCCTGTGTCTGAGCTAGGCCCCGCCCACTGTCACGATGTGAGCCTTCTAGCACATCTCTTGGTAAATAGACACTTTGTCAGTTTAGGGCTGAGGATATATTGCTAATCGGGCGTTCTCGCTCTTGCACACGCCACTCCCATTCGCTACAATCACATTTAGGGGGTGTTGCCAGAATGTTTGATTGACGTTACCTGATAACCCAAAATGGCCAGTAACAGGTATGCAATATATATATATATAAAGATGTATGTAAAAAGAGATATATATATAAAGCTGTATATGTAGGGTTGTATATCAAGGTCAACAGCCCAGTGTGTTTGTATAGCAGGCAGTTGAGCGGCAATTAGCACTAACATGCTAATGAAAAGCTAACCTGTGGCTTTGTTCTGCCATCTGGACTGGCTGCTGTCCTTCCTATCACACACACACACACACACACACACACACACACACACACACACACACACACACACACACACACACACACACACACACACACACACACACACACACACACACACACACACACACACACGCAGACGTTTCACCTGTTTATTGTCCATTTCTCATCCTCTCATTCAGTCCTTCTCTCTCATTCACTCCCTCCCCCAACTCCACCTCTCTCTCTCTCCCTTACATCTCTATCTGTCTCTCTCTCCCCCTCTCTCTCCCTTTCATCTCTCTGTCTCTCTCTCTCCCACCTCCTTCTTTTTATTCCTCTCCTTTCCATCTATATCTGTCTCTCTATCTGTCTCTCTATCTCCTCCTCTCTCTCCCTCTCTTGCTCTCTCCCCTCTCTCTGTCTTTCTCTCTCTCCATCCATACTAATGATATTAGCTGCCAGTGTGTGTGTGAGTGAGCCTGTTTGGTGTGTGTGTGTGTGTGTGTGTGTGTGTGTGTATGTGCGTGTGCGTGAGTTTGTATGTGTGTATCTGTGTGTGAGTGTAAGCTTGTGTAAGTGTGTGTGTGAGAGTGTTTGTGAGTGTGTGTGTGTGTTGTAACAGTAGCAGGATATAGCATTAAGCAGATATGGGGTCTGATGACTGGACATGTGAATGCCATGGTGCAAAGTGCACGGTGAAAATGTAGACCTTCCAGGTCTTCTAGGCACGGATGGGAAACACATTTTTCTCTCTCTCTCCCCTCAAGTAAATTGCAACATTTCAACTTGAATTCCTTTAAAATGTTATAGTAGTAACAATAGTTCACATTGTAAATTAGTTGAGTCCATTAGGATGTTAAGTTGTTTACTGATTCCATCTTCATCTTTTATTTAAATCAACACATAAATGTATTTCCTCTTGAAGTTCTCTGAGATCGTCTGTTGACTGTTTTCTTTGTTATTAGAGGGTTCCTATGAAATGTCTGTTCCACTGTCGTCACCGACAACATGAAACACATCTGTTCCTTTGTCCTCTCCAGTCCATATCCTCTCAGACATGCAGTCCGAGCTGGAAGAACATGATTACAATATTGATCAGTGCTCTAAGTACCCCCACTACTACCAATCACATCCTGGCTGATCAATACTCATGTTTTCCTGCCCCCATTTCCTGTTCCCCCCCCCCCCCCCCCCCCCCCCCCCATTAATATACTGTTTTACCTATCTCCGCCCCCATTTCCTGTTCTACCTTAGACAGGGGTCTAATCAGGGAAGCCAGCTATTGGCCCTTAACGCCATATGAGGGACGGTCATTCGGGGCCAGGGCGGCCTCTAATACTGACTAATTACTATTTGAATATTCAGTCAGTCAGCAGACGCTTTTATCCACAGCGACTTACAGTGACTTGAGATACATGTCATTAAGGAGCAGGTAGGGGTAAAGGACCTCTTACTCAAGGATACTTAAAGGTTAGGATGCCCATATTGGGAATCAAACCCAGAGTCTTTCGGCTGGGAGTTAATCCTCCCTAGCCACTACTACACTATCCTGCCGCCTGCCCTTTTGTCTTGGAGTTGACACTACACTAGCTATTTTAACTAACACTAATGCTGCTCAACTTTGAGCTAGTCATGAATCTAGAGTCTACATGGATGTATGAATCATTTGATAGCGTGTAGCTTGTATTGCTTCAACAGTGGGAAAGGGTTTTGTTTCAAGTCAATGTACCCACGCTAGTTTCGTATCTTGCATAATCGCACGCCTGTTCCACTTGGCAGTCAAGTTAAGACAGTAATTAGCATTTATTAACATTTATTAACATACACAGGCAATTTTCTAAGGCTATTCACTTGTTTTGTAGTTTAGTGTCCTCTGTTCTGTGTTATTCAGTCATTAATATGTCACTTATTTTAGGATTTGGATTTCAGATTGTATTCATCTCAATATAATATTTATTTCTTGTTATATGCCATTCATATGCAAGTTATTTGTACTCTCGAGTGCGAGAAAGAAAATAGTGTGCGTGTGTGTCTGTCATACAGAGTAGGTGTGTTTGTGAAAGAGAGATGAAGGGAGAACGAGTGAGGGAGAAAATATTGCAGTACATGAGTGTGTGTGTGTCTGTGTTTCACTTTCTGAGTGTGTGTGCGTTTGTGTGTGTCTGTAAGCTGGATTGTGTGTGCTTATGTGTGTGTGACATTATAGAGCGGTTTAGCAAACAGAACTCTTATTTGTTGTAAAAAAGCAGAACAATAGCATCTTTCATAGTCTGGTGCTTACGTCTGATTTCAAGCTACTGCAGTATTCACATAGCTAGCATATCTGCAGGATCTGCAGACAACAGACCCGCGTTCAACAGCACAGAGATCCTGTTCATCGTATAGAATGGTGTCATCTACGTATGCGTGCAGTTAGAAATGTAAGGATAGAATAAGATAGAAGACGATATCAACCTTGTTCATCATATTAAATATCATATCAACGACACAGTTAGAAGCATAGACCAACACAGATAAAGAGACATAATAACCATTTAACCTAACACACATATAAAGGACATGGACTCAAGGATTCCAATGTTAGAATTCATTTATTATTGTTAATATTAACTCTTATGTTATTTTGTTGCGGTACTGCAAACTTGGGTGGTTTTACAGAAAACGTTTGCTTTCAGAAGACACAGTTTTGTTGTCAGTTTCTATTTTCAATTTTAATAAACTCTGAATTAATTTAGGATGCACTATGTGTAGGCTATGATATATTCAAATAAATTATATCTAATTCACATTCCATGTCATTTGACTTCCATGTCAGTTTAGTCAGTACAAAAAAATCCCTTATACTGACTAAAGAACCAGTGGTAACTCCAATGTCCAAACTATCCGATATTTAAAATCACAGTACAAGCATGTCTAAAACCACACCCCAAATCAAGTATGATGGTTACATTTAACAAACAAAACATTGGATGATATCAACAAAATCTGCAGATTGAGCATACAATGAATGCATTTAAATTAGACGTTTCTGATGTACATGTACAAGTACATAAGGAATCAATAAAATAAGAATTTTAGATTTTCTAATATTTGATATAACAATAGTATTTAGCCCTATATTTAATTTAGATTGAAATGATCTAGTTGATTTGACGTGTGTGTAAAAAATAAATAAATATCTAAAGTTAAGCAGTGTGTGTGTGTGTGTGTGTGTGTGTGTGTGTAAGCATCCTCATGTGGGAGCAGCATACTAACAGAAAGTAAGAGGCTGTCGATATGACGATCAGTTGCTAAGCGATGGCGGTTGCTAGGCAGCAGTAGGGGGAGGGGATCCCACCGGTTCTGTCAGTGTTCCCGAAGACACACCTCACTTCCTGTGTCTATGTGTGTCTGTCTGTGGATGTGGGGTGTGTGTTTGTCTTTGCATGTGTTTTTCTGTCTGTGTGTACGCATACACTTTGAGTATAATCTGAATAAATTAAGGACATATCCACATTCCACATGCTGATATTTGTTAATGTTTCAGATTCAGGGTGTTCGACTCCCAGCCGAAAGGTACTGGGTTCAATCCCCAATGTCTGTGGAACCTATCCTGTAGGCTGCACAAGAACAAGATGCCCTCTAACCCATACATGCTCCTTAATGACATGTATCTGGATTAACTGTAAGGCAGTGTGGATAAAACTACTGCTAAATGAATAAATCATAATTCTACTTCTAGTACATGCACATTATGGACCTGAAGGCTCCACTAATCACAGTTCCAGTCACAAAGGGCTTCACGAAAACCCCACATTTTACAACACCCCCTAACCTTAAGCCCTCTAAAGGACTTAAAGGAGAAACTCCCCAAACCCAGAGGGAAGAAACCTTGAGAAGGAACACAGAAGAGGGACACGTCCTTCCTTGGACGATTAAAGTTAGCTTTATCTCCAACACATCTGTGTGTCCTCTCTCTCCAGTCCGTCTCCTGTCCTTGGGTAAATCCCTGGGTCCACATCACCTGGTCTCTCCAGGCTAAACACTGGGGCCCGGGCTTCACGATGTGACATCATCAGTGACCCCTGACCCCTGGAGTCAATGCGTTTTCAGATACTGCCCTTCAGGGAGGGGTTAAGGTTCTGTCTTACTGCAGGACATTGGGTTTAGAACCAAGAACCCTTCAGCTCACTGTTAGCTACCTAGAATCACATATAATTTGTCGTTATCGGTATGAGAGGGTTAGACACATGTTTTCATTTCTACCTTCGACCTCACATAAGTCTACTGCTTCATCTATTTTCTACTCAATGTCTCTTGCCTAATCCGAATCATCCGTTTTTCTTTTCGTTCTTCTGAAGTCATGCGCTCCATTCTGTCTCGTGAGCAATGTCATTGTTGATTCCGGGCAGTGGTTGCCTAGCGATCAGGGAGTTCTGCTCTCACCGCATCCTCATCCTCACCACCGCTGATGAACTTCCTGTCACCATAGCAATACTTCCAGAGCTGTTGTTGATGCTTCTTTAGTTTCGTATAGCTAGAGGAGGGGGGGTTGTTATGATTGGTAACCATGGGCCTGTGGATACATGATTATTTTGGCTTCTCTATAGTAACACAAACAATGCCACTGCTGGGGAAGGTGTGTGTGTGTGTGTGTGTCTGTGTGTGTGTGTGTGTGTGTGTGTGTTTGTGCATGTGTGCATGGTGTGCTTTAGTGTGTGTGTTTTCAGTTTCTGTGCTTCTGTGTTTTTGTGTGTTTCAGTGTGTGTGTTTTTGAGCGTGTGCGTCCAGTCTGGTGAAGGAGAGGTAGAGCGGTTCGGCCGGTCGGGACACTGGCAGCCATTTATACGTTGTGTTCTGGTCGGGGGGGTCCAGGCTCCAGTCGTAGTGAGTTAGCAGGTAACTGCACGCCGTCTGACACCACACACACACACACACACACACACACACCCACACAGACACACACACACTTTTGTGTTATTTCTTCACACCATAAAAAATGCATTGTCTTTTCACTTCATTTCAGATTGATGAATGGAGGGATGGAAAGAGAGGAAAGAAATGAATGGAGAGATGGAGGGATGGATAAAGAGTGGGATGCTGAGGAGAGGAAGAGAAGGGATGATTCACTTCTCTGACCCAGATTGCAGTGGTCTGATCATTATCTGAGGTGTGTGTGGGTGTATGTGTGGGTGTGGGTGTGTATGTGTGTATGTGTGTCATTTGGTTGAACCCTATTATGTCATGGAGTATACACTATGTGTACTCGAAGAGAAAAAACTAAAGTATTAAGATATATATATCACACCACATGCAAAAATAAACCGATATATGTACGCATATTCACCCACACACAGACAAACACACACACACACACACACCACCTACATCCAAAAAACACCCCCACACAGGAAATGTGGCACCACCTTCTTCCTGTTGTTATAACTGTCAACGGTCTCTGTCACACACACACACACACACACACACACACACACACACACACAGCCTATTCATACTGAAACTATAATTCATGAGAAACTTCACTCAAGGTTCACACCAGAATGAAAACTATTATCTATCTCTCTCTCTCTTTCTCTCTCTCCCTCTCTCTCTATGTCTCTCTCTATGTCTCTTTCTCAACAATTAACAAGATATTAGTAACAAAACAAATGTAACAAGATAGAGCTGAGAAGATAAAGGTAACAAAATGGTGGCGAGAAGATCATGGTCACAAGATGGAGGTGAGAAGATAAAGGTAACAAGATAGAGGTGAGAAGATAAAGGTACCAAGATAGAAATTAGATGATAAAAGTAACAAGATGGAGGTGAGAAGATAAAGGTAACAAAATGGAGGCGAGAAGATCAAGGTCACAAGATGGAGATGAGAAAGAACTGTACTGGGAGCGTTGGCTCACCTTGACGAAGCTATCAGTCAGTTTGGCCCCAATGCAATTCCTCGGTCCATTACCTAGGCAACACAGAAGCTGCTCCTGACCTGCATTCCTGGAGACAGAAAGAGAGACGTCAGATTCTGAAAATGTTTGTCTACCAACAGCAGTGTAGACAACTTCATACCAAACTGTATAATTAACAGTGTGGCGAATAATCCTCACATTCAAACATAAACACAAACAGAATATAATGTTAAATAATGTTAATGTTTTGATAAAATGTAGTTCCTTGCCCGACATTATGGATGTCATCTTCATTAAGTTTCTCAGTCTATCCATCACCTCATCCATCAGTCATCCATTCACCTGTCTGTCATTTATCAATCCTGCATCCACCCATCAATACGTCATCCATCCGTCCGTCATTTATCTGTCATCCATCCACCCATCCATCTATCTATCTATCTATCTATCTATCTATCTATCTATCTATCTATCTATCTATCTATCTATCTATCTATCTATCTATCTATCTATCTATCTATCTATCTATCTATCTATCTATCTATCTATCTATCTATCTATCTATCTATCTATCTATCTATCTATCTATCTATCTATCTATCTGTCTATATGTGTGTGTGTGTGTGTGTGGGGGGGGGGGGTGTCTTTCTCTCTGTCTGTCTGTATGTCTGTCTATCTCTACATTCTTTTTCTGCTCATTCCTAATAATTGTGGAGGAGGAAGCACATATCCTATCTGAAATGAGTATAATTTCACTACAAGTATTACCATTTAACATTTGTTGGATCTGTATTATTATAGTTTATTGGTCACATTTGTCTCTTTCTCCCCATCTCTCTCTCTCTCTCTCTCTCTCTCTCTCTCTCTCTCTCTCTCAGTACAATCACTCTATTCACTTCAGTATACAGGCTCTAAAAATATTATTTATAACAAAGACAGCCTGTTGATACAGCCCATCCTGTTTCTATATATATATCGCTTCTCTCTTTATCTCTCTCGCTCTCACCCACTCCCTCTCTCTTGTCCCTAATGCACCCTGCCTTCCTGAAACCTGAGTGCTGATTACAGAAAAACAGGAAGTATTAGAGAGAGTGTGTGAGTGTGTGTGTGAGAGGGTGAGAGAGAGAGAGACACCAAGGGAGTGTGTTCGATGTGTTCAGCATGACACACAGCGACCAGCAGGAAATCTGGAGTTATAGCTACAGTGTGTAACATAACTAATACTAGAGTTGCAGCTACACTTCTTAACATAACTATTACTAGAGTTACAGCTACACTTCTTAACATAACTATTACTAGAGTTACAGCTACACTTCTTAACATAACTATTATTAGAGTGACATGGTGTAACATAACTATTACTAGAGTTACAGCTACACTTCTTAACATACCTATTACTAGAGTTACAGCTACAACTTCTTAACCTAACTATTACTAGAGTTACATAGTGTAACATAACTATTATTAGAGTTACAGCTAGACTGTGTAACATAACTATTACTAGAGTTAGATGGTGTAACATAACTATTACTAGTTACAGCTACACTGTCTAACTGAACTATTACTAGAGTTACAGCTACACTTCTTAACATAAATTACTAGAGTTACAGAAACACTGTGCATCATAATTATTATTAGAGTTAAAGCTACATGGTGTAACATAACTATTACTAGAGTTACAGATACACTGTGTAACATAACTATCATAGTCACAGCTACACTGTCTAACATAACTATTATTCTCTCCATCAAAGTGTGTATAGTTAAAATAATTTCATCCATCTATTCATATTTTAATGGTTACCCAAAGGTCAGGTTGTTAAAATAAAACATTACCCCTAATTCTTCGAACTCATAAAATAAATTTGATGTATTGCATAACATATCTGTTGACACACTTTATTTGCATTCATTTACATCATCTGTTTACTCCGATAGCTTGAAAAATCGCTCTGATGTATAATTGATGATACAGCAGGTAGCTTGGTAGGCTACGATGCAAGTCATTCAGCACTACAGTTAGCTTGATAGTGGAAAAGCACACATGGTGGGCATTAAGGGTGCACTGTTGTAGACAATACACCACACACACAATCACACAAACGTTTGCTTCACACCAAAACATACTTAAAGCTTAGTAAGTGCTTTTTTCAGATTGCCTAAAATTGTCTCCTTTAAAGAGATACTTGACCGTAATCTAACCAAATACTTCCACAGGTTGGCTACGTTTGTCATAATGTCATGAAGATTGTCAGAAAGAGTACTTTGAAATGTTTTTAGTTGTGAAGTACCTGATGGTCTTTGCTGGAGGACAGAGATGCAAGTTACACATAATATTACATATTGTGTCTGTGTGTGACACAGTTCAAAGAATATTGAGGCGTTTGACTTTCTACGTTGTGTGACCGACCGCACTCAAATATGGTGTCTACAGACTGAAGTACAGTTGGTTCCACTGCTAAGTACACATTTGTGTTCAATTGAGAGTGCGTCGCAGACTCGAAGATTCAGAGCACGGAATGGAACGTTAAAACTTGCCAATCTCTGGATCTCAAAGTATCTGCTAAATGACAGAATGGGAATCTGTGTGATCTGGTTTCAATGTTTGTTCTTCCTGCTATGTCACTATAAACAAAACTTTTTTTTTTGTGTCGAGTTCACTCGAATGTATTTCAATGAGTCGAGAAAATAGACTAATTTACATTTGGTCACTCACACTCCCTCTCTCTCTCTCTCTCTCTCTCTCACACACACACACACACACACACACACACACACACACACACACACACACACACACACACACACACACACAGGGAATCCCCATTGGTAGGGTGTCAGGTGACCGGTTGCCATGGCAACAAGTACCTGTATTTGCCTCAGCCTGGAGGGAGCCTGAATGAGTTCAGACAAAACATGAATGGAGCTGATGGATGAATGTATGGAGCTGAACTGATGTATGGATGAAAGGATTGATTCATGGATGAAGTATTGAGCGGATGAATGAACATAACTGTACTGATTGACAAATGAATCAATGACTGGATGAATACATGAATGAATGGCTCTGTACTGAATAATGGATGAATAGCTCAATGAATGAATGAATGGAGCTGTACTGATTGATGAAAGAATTCCTGAACGGATGACTTAATGAATGGAGCTATACAGATTAATAACATAATGAATGAATGAATGAATGAATGAATGAATGAATGGAGCTCAACTGATTGATAAATGGATGAAAAAATTAGTGGATGGAGCTGTACTGACTGATGAACAAATTCATGAATGGAAGGATGAATGAATTAAATAAAGGGCTTTTGTTTGATATTGTGAGATTACACGTGCTACAGAAATAATATCCTTAAACACACTGAAATCGTTCTTTTCTTGTTCATTTAAAAAAAATGAAAGAAACAAATGAGCAGGATAGTCTAGTGGCTAGTGTGTTGAATGGTTTTGGGTTCAAATCTCCAATGTCCGCAGCCTCCTGCAGAAGCATCCTTGGGCAAAATGCCCTTTACCCTTACCTGCTCCTTAATGACATCACTGTAAGTCTGTGTGGATAAAAGAGTCTGCTTAATGACTCCAATTCCCAAAGAAAACTGCTTAAAAGGTTAGCGATGACACAACAGTTCTCTCTTGAACTACAATTCCCACACAAAGCTTGTCACTATGGCAACGTCAGCCTGCACTTATATCTTTGTTCACTGTTTGTTTATCCTCTATTTTACCAGGTTGATGCATGTGTATAGGCATCCATGTTACAACAGCGCTTGTAAAGATGGATGAAGCTCACCTTCCTGTCCACCTGTCAGGCAGGAAGTCGTCGGGTTGCTGGAACACTTCCGGGTCGCGGTGGACCGCATGGCTGACATATATGACCACCTGACCCTGAGGTACGGAGAAGCCTTCTATGGTGGTGTCCTGTAAATACACACACACACACATATATATATAAACACACACATACACCTACACACACATACACAAACACACACAATAACTACCCTCTCCCTCTCTCTTGCCCTCTATTATCTTCAAGTCTCTTTCTTGTAGACTGGACAATTTTATTTGATTTTCTCTCCTTGCAGCAAACCTTACTTTCCTTTCAGTTAATGTTTACACACAAACACAGACACACACACACACACACACACACACACACACACACACACACACACACACACACACACACACACACACCCACACACACACACACACACACACACACACACACACACACACACTGAATAACTTGGTTCTGCTTGACAGCCTGAACCCTTTTTCCACCTGTTGGTGAATACTAATTATCTCTCGTTTCACTCTTCCTTTCTCTGTTTATGGGTCCCTCTCTTTCTGTCTCTCCCGCTCTGTGTCTACTTCTCTATCACTTTCTCCTCCACCCCCTCACCTTCACTATAGCTCCTCCTCCATCTTTCTATCCATCTCTCCATCTCTCCTCCTACACCTCTCTCTCCTGAGTCAGAGCGAGGCGTGTCACTTCCTGTCGATGATGTCATCATTTTCCACCCAGCGCCTCTAGCCTGAGGGATGCCTGCCAGCCAATCAATCGCCACCCCAGATTGATTCCCCTGATTGGTCTGTTGCATAAGCTTCCGGTGAGGTCACAGAGATCAACAGATAACTGCCGGGGGGGGGGGGGGGAGACTCTGCCGGGCCCGCCCCTCAGGTTCAATAAGGCCAAGCAACAACTAGAACTGCAGCAAGACAGTGTGTGTTTGGCCTACACTGCGCGTGTAAAATAGGGCAGCATCATTTTGATTGATTAAAAGCTTTATATATGCTTATGTCTTGCAAAATATGTATATAATATAGACTGAAAGTGTTGTGATTTGACTCTAGTATTGATATAATTGCAATCACAGTGTAGTGTAGAGTGTTTTTATTTTATATGATTAAGTACAAGAGTTAGACTTTATTACCACCTATAATGTCTTAGCGCATGAAATTCCAATAGAGCCAAACTGCCATCACAATACATTTTTGGTTAAATGCTTCACTTCCTCTAAAAACCACATAAGTGGTAGGGAAATATAGTAACTAGAACACTGTCATTGGTTACAGACAGTGGTTTAGTGCCACCTGGTGGTTGTGAGTATGTGACATGTCAACACAAAGATTCCCAGCCCAACCTTATTGGCTATCCTGCGTCCACCGATGAAAGGAGGCCAGAGTCTCTGAACCTCCAATAGAACGCAGCGGAAGAACTCAGGCTCAGCCCTCGCTCTCTGGCGTATCTGCTCCTAGAGAGAGAGAGGGAGACAGAGATAGAGGGAGAGAGATATATATGTATGTTCATTGTGTGTCTCCTATAAAGGTGCAGAGTATGTATGGTGTGTGTGTATGTGTCGGTCCATGTGTGTATGTGTATATTAATGTTTATTTGTCCATGTGTGTCTGTGTGTGTACCTGCTGGGGCCTGCCAATGATTATGCGTATAGTGTGTATATGTGTATGTGTCCGTGTGTGTGTGTGTGTGTGTGTGTGTGTGTGTGTGTGTGTGTGTGTGTGTGTGTGTGTACCTGCTGGGGCCCGCTGAGTGCCAGGGTGAAGGAGGTGAGGAGGGAGGCCAGAGCTTTAGGGATGAGAGCAGAGATGAAGAGCAGGAGGTGCTGGGAGGCGCAGCAGGGGTGCGGGAGGGGCAGCGACCCAAGGGAACCCACAAACCTACACAGCCACACACTGAGATAAGGCTTCAGGCCTATAGCACCAAGGTCATGGGTTTGATGCTCACCTTGGTGGTTATACAATGCATTATAGAATGTGATTATATAATGGCGTTATAAATGTGGTAATAGAACGGTGTTATAGAATGTGATAATAGAACGTATTATAGAATGTGGTAATAGAACAGTGTTATAGAATGTGATAATAGAACGTATTATAGAATGTGGTAATAGAACAGTGTTATAGAATGTGGGAATAGAACAGTGTTATAGAACGTGTTATAGAATGTGTTAACAGAACGGTGCTATAGAATGTGGTAATAGAACGTATTATAGAATGTGGTAATAGAGCGGTGTTATAGAATGTGGTAATAGAACGGTGTTATAGAATGTGGTAATAGAACAATGTTTTAGAATGTGTTGTAGAATGGAGTTGTAGAATGGGGCTA
>JACYXH010000522.1:2019376-2034376 GCA_026745465.1 Lota lota
TGTCACCATACATGTTGGTCATCAGATCCGTTGGGTCTTTGAGAAACACGCCGGACTTCTCTAGAGGGAACAAACTGCCGATTAGTCAGCTATAGACACATATTCTTAGCATGTTGCTCATCGTTCTGTCTTTTCCAACGCTAATGTTCAAACCGTAGCAGGAAACACGAACAATCTATAGCAACACTAAAGTTAAACGAAGCACTAACTGCGCTATGTAACTTTTCTGCTGCAGCTTTTTAATTTATTAGAAAATATCTAAACTAGAACGTTTCTCAAGAATAAAACCATGCATGAAACCATGCACACACAAATTAAATCAATCCAGGGAATTGTTCTCTATTAATTGTTTTATTCTGGCTACAACACAAGCCACAAGAGGTTTCTAATGGAAAAACATACATAGTGCAAATTTAAAACCATAGCAGGAATTACGAACGGTCTTTACCAATGCTATTATGCTGAAGTTCGAAAAGCAGCGATGGACAACGCTTGTGCTAGAAACATGACTGATTGAGACCAGGGCGAACAGGAAAGACAATCTGTGACTATACAAGGAGAGTAAACCAGGGCATGCTGTGTCCACAAGGTGATCAGTAATTAAACCCTGGGGAGAATGAGGAAGAAGCACTGATGAGGCGCTGCCTATATCTGTTGCTCTCCACCTGTCTGCCTCTGGTGGGCAGGTTTAGAATTACACTGGTCTACAAGCTACACTTTTATACAGAGAGTTTCCAGTGCATGTCTTTTATTTCTGACAAATGTGCGGTTGTTTTGATGCAGTATTTCCCGTCTGGGATAAATCCATCTTGTCTTATAGATCCAAGTTTATAGCACATTATAAATCAACTTATTAAACAGCTCAAGAGTTCAGTGTGTTTCAACGTGAGTAGTATATAAGTAACCCCCTTTCGAGAAAAAGCCACACCCAGGTCATAGGTCAGATCAAAGCGGAAACCACACATACAACATCCGGTCTGTCCCAGTGTTGACCGGTGTTGACCACTGATGCCCAATGTTAACCATGTTGAGCGGAAGTTGTATTCCTGCTAAACATCCGTTTTGTTAAACATCCGTTTAGTTAGAATAGGCAGAATGCTCCGGAAGTGGCTGTGATGCCTGTGATGCCTGTGATGCCTGCGATGCCTGCGTTGCCTGCGTTGCCTGAGGATCCGGTGTGTCTGAGGCTCCGGAAGTGAGTGTGTGGCTCCGGTGTGTCTGAGGGGAAAGGATTAAACAGGGGCTATCTTAAAAAGGGGGGGCATGGGGAAAGGGTGGGGGTCAAGCGTGGAGAGGTGTTTATGGGATGGTGTGTGGGTGTGTGTGTGTGTGTGTGTGTGTGTGTGTGTGTGTGTGTGTGTGAAGCGGGGTTTTCAAAACATATAGTCTTGGTTGTCGACATACATTGAAATCAAACAAAAGGATTAAACAGGGGCTATCTTCAATGGGGCAGGGGGAAAGGGTGGGGGTCAAGCGTGGAGAGGTGTTTATGGGATGGTGGGGGCATGTGTGTGTGTGTGTGTGTGTGTGTGTGTGTGTGTGTGTGTGTGTGTGTGTGTGTGTGTGTGTGTGTGTGTGTGACATCCGGGGTGGGGGCATTTTTAAAAGTGGGTGTTCACAAACAAAAGTCAGCAGCATACGGCATAGTACCCTGTAACAATGCCAAGTATTGCGACAAGTGTTGTAGACAGTATCTTGTAGCCCGTAGTAAGACTACTGATGATGGCCCTGCCCATCGGTGTTGTACAGATAAGTGAAAGCATTGTGGTGAAGAGCTAATCAGTGATACAGATCATGAGTGCTACATTCAGCCTCTTACTTCTGAAGCCCCAAAAAGTAATTACATTTTTTATGATTTTGAGACACGCTATCATGAGGATAGACACGAAGCACACTTTGTGTCAGCTATGTCGTTTGAGGGCCAGAAGTGGTATGCTAGTGGTGTAGATTGTGTTGCAAAGTTTGTCAAGCGCTATAGAACAATACGATACAAATATCATACATTCATAGCACACAATGCATCTGGATTTGACAGCTACATCATGTTGGATTATTTCACCAAACAGGGTATTACGCCCTTACTGACCATGCGAGGCAGTAGAGTTATCCTAATGATTGATAAGTCATACCAGCAGAGATGGATCGACTCGTTTAGCTTTCTCCCTATGAGTCTGGCTAAAACGCCGTCTGCTCTTGGTTTTGATGACGTGGTAAAAGGCTATTTTCCACATAAATTCAACACCAGGGAGCATGAGTTCTACATAGGTTCTTACCCTGATGCCTCGTATTATGGTTTTGACTCTATGACTTCTGATGATAAGGTTAAATTCATCACATGGTACAGAACAGTGTGTCACCGTACCTTCAACTTCCAGAAGGAGTTGCGTCGTTACGGGGTCAACGACGTGGTGATTCTGCGCAAAGCATGTGGAATCTACCGAGAGAGTTTCATGGCATGTGCAGAAGTTGATCCTTTTGCATACACCACTCTGGCATCAGCGTGTATGGCCGTATACAAAACATCGTTTTTACCAGAGAACACATTGGCATTGACATACGATGGCGTCTATGTGAAACAGCACAAGACGTACTCTAATGTATCCATACAGTGGCTAGAACATCTGTCCCATATCCATAAACTGGAGATTCATCATGCTCTCAATCAGGGTGAAGTTCAATATGGCCCCTTCTTCCTAGATGGATATGCCCCGAGCACACACACAGCCTATGAGTTTGCAGGATGTTTCTATCACGGCTGTGAACAATGTTACCAATCGGCTCATGTTAACCCTGTCACAAAGATCACCTATGGTGAGATGAGAAGGCAATTTACGTTTAAAGTCTCAGCCCTCAAAAGAGATCATGACTTAAGTGTTGTTGTCATCTGGGAATGTGAGTGGAGTAGACAGAAAAAAGATGATGCTGAGCTGCAGACATTTTTGTCGACTCTGAAGCTCCAGAGCAGGATCGATCCTCGTGATTCTCTCTATGGGGGGCGCACAAACGCCATCAAGTTGTACCACAAGATTGAACCTGGTGAGAAAATACGTTACTATGACTTCACATCACTCTACCCTACTGTGCAGGCCCGCTGTCCTTATCCTGTAGGGCATCCTGAAATCATCTTCAGAGATTTTGAGTCCATTGACAAATATTTTGGTATTGTTAAATGTACTGTGCTGCCTCCTAGAGGTCTATACCACCCTGTTTTACCATACAGATGCAACGGGAAGTTGATGTTCCCCCTCTGCCGCACATGTACAGACAATCTAAACCAGACTAGCGAATGCCATCACAGCTGTGATGAGAGGGCATTGACTGGCACGTGGGTGTCTTTCGAGCTGCAGAAGGCTGTTGAAAAGGGGTATCTGATAACACAGATGCACGAGGTGTGGCATTACCCTAAACAGTCGGATGATTTGTTTAAAGGCTATGTCAAAACGTTTCTAAAGTGTAAGCAGGAGGCTTCAGGATACCCCAGCACAGTGGACACTGAGGCGAAACGTCAGTTGTATGTGACAAACTACTATGCCAAGGAAGGCATTCAGTTAGATCCGGGCAACATGATCGTAAACAAAGCCATGCGTAGTTGTAACAAGCTAATTCTGAACAGTTTGTGGGGTCGCTTTTCGTTGCGCACAGATCTGCCGACATGTGAGTTAATTTCTGAGCCTGAAAGGTTTACCCAGCTAATGTTCAGCGACAGCTACCATGTCAGTCACTTTTGCTTCATCTCTGATGACATCGCTATGGTGCAGTGGAAACACAAAGATGCACGACTCTCTAGGGCTCGAGATGTTAACGTGGTTGTGGGGGCTGTGACTACAGCCCACGCTAGGCTTATGCTATACGATCTTCTAGAAAAACTGCAAGAGCGTGTCCTGTACTGTGACACAGACAGTATCATTTTTGTTTCTGGCAGGGGTGAAGCGGTGCCTCCTACAGGCCCATACCTGGGGGACTTGACAGATGAGCTAAACGATGGGGAAGTGTTTGACACTGAGCAGGAAGATTACATCACAGAGTATGTTTCTACAGGTCCTAAATGCTATGCCTACCACACACATCAGAACAAGACATCCATCAAATGCAAGGGTGTTACTTTAAATGCTAAAAATGCTGAAGTTGTCACCCAACAGACACTCACGAGTTTAGTACATGGTTTTGTGACACATCAGCCTATGGACAGAGAGCTTATCACCAAAGTAGATACCATACAGAGGGATAAGAAGAGGCTCCAGCTTAAAAACGCCACAGTGATGAAACGCCTTCGTGTGGTTTACAACAAGCGCAGGGTCTTTGATGATTATACCACACTTCCTTATGGCTACTAGACAGAAGAAGGTAGAGTGTGAAATGTTTGACCCCCGGCTTCAGCATCCATTCAGTATGGTGGTATCAGGTCCCTCAAACAGTGGAAAGACCTACTTTGTCAAAACCGTGATCGAAAACGCAGATCGGATATTTTCAGAAAAGATTGACCGTATAGTCTACATTTATTCATGTTGGCAACCTATGTATGATGAATTGTTAAAAATAAGGGCCATTCACTTTGTGGAGGGGATCCCCGCATCTCTATGCGATGATACACTCTTGCCTCCTCATATGAGAAATCTTCTCATTATTGATGACTTGATGAATGATGCTAGCAATAATTTAGAGGTTCAACATGTTTTTACCAAATATGTACACCATCGTAACCTAAGCTGTATGTATCTGGTACAGAATTTATTCATGCAAGGTAAAGCTAGTAGAACAATAAGTTTAAACACGAATTACATGGTATTGTTTAAAAACCCCCGTGACAAACATCAGATTTTGTTAATAGCTAGGCAGATGTTTCCTTGTAAGACAAAGTATTTTGTGGAGTCCTTTAACGATGCTACTTGTTTACCTTATGGCTATTTGTTAGTTGACTTTAAAGCCAAGACACCTGACCACATGAGGCTTAGAACAGCTATTTTATCGGACCGACAAGTTGTCTACACCCAGCCGTTAAAGTGATTAGCTATAAACAATGTCGTCACGCATAACCAGAAACAGTGACCGTCTGAAGCTGTTATATAAAGCACCGCCAGCTCTACGGAAAGTTATTCTACGTACAGCCAACGATGATTTTATCAAAGCTCTGTGTGAAATAGCTTTGAACATTTTACAAGGCCGGATACCGTTGTCCCCCCGTATGCACAAAAGACTGCAGAAACAAAAAAAGGACATCAGGCTGATGGCTAGTAAGAAGGTGTTGATCTCTAAAAAGAAAAGACTTATTAATCAGACCGGGGGTTTTTTGTTGCCATTGTTGAGTGTTGCAATACCCTTGATTACCAGCCTTTTCTCAAGAGGTGGTTAACCTCTCTTATGATTATGGAGCATGCTCAGAAGATGTATCTAGTTCCTCAGCATCAACTAGATGCCTTAAAGCATACCAGCCAGCGCGCTTCTGCTAGACAGACTGCTGAAAATGAATTGGATAAAGCTATGGAGACGGTGTTGAACACACCGGATGATGATCTGCATGAAAAAGCCAAAAAGTATGGGGCTGTTCTGCAACGTTATTTAGCAATGGTAAAACAAGGGGAACAGGAGAAAGGGGGTTTGACTCTATCACTGTCTGATGAGGGGGGAGGGGGTCATGCCGGCCATACAGAGGACCGTGTTGACGGAGATGGTGCTGATCATATTTTTGATGACGTGTTGAAACATATTCCTCCAAAAAGCAAGAGAAACGCTGTGTATATATTGGAATCCTTGAAGAAGTCTAAAGATGTATCGTGGACCAACAGGGGTGAAATTGTAATAAAAGGAGAGACTATAAAGGGGTCTCACATGTATGATTTGTTAAAGAATGTTACGGCCCCCTACACTATTTTAGACTCTGCCAGACCCCATGGATGGAATGCTTTTTTAAAATCTTTAGCCTCTATAAATGTACCAACAACCTCTATACCTAGTAAACGACTAAGACAGATTATTAGCCTGTATAAGAACAACCCTGCATTGGATAGTGTTGATGCATCAGAATCAGGGGTGTCTATCCTAGGCAGCAGGTATGGCGCTACACCTGAGATAAGGAGTGTTGAACAATCAAAGTCTGTATCAAGAAAAAGAAGAAAGAGGAGTATACTTAAGGAAACGGGGCCCCCTTTTAGCTCCCCTAATCAGCAAATGCGTGAATGGCTGAATTTTTGATTTAAAAAGTTTTTATTTTTGGTTTTTTTTATATTGTTATGTGTTTTTTATTATTATTTATTATTATTATGTCATGGGCTGTATATTAAGGTGTTTTTTATTACTATTATTATGTCATTGGATGTAATGTGTTTCATGCTTGAATAAAATCAAATAACCACAATATTTGCCTGTCTACCTGGTCTTTTTATTTTCAAAATACATGCTACATATTACACGCTGCGACACGACTGGACACACGTAAAATGATGTTCATTACAAACATTAGATTGTATCCGATTAACAAAGTCACATACCATTTTATCATTATGGGGTAGATTATCGTCATACAGTCTCAAATACGTCTGGTAGGATACATCTCTTTGCATATTAAACAAGAAAAATACACAATGTTGTCCACATGCTGTACTTAGATGATCCTGAACCTGTTGTGTAGAATAAATTACATCGCGACAGTTATGTTTAAGAAACAGGTGTATGGCTACAGGAAACTCCGAGTATGTAGGTGGGTTGCCATAGGAGTCAAAAAAGTATCCATGTCTTTGGGCTGTAATGTATATAGCCAGCCAATGTGCACCATCTAAATTTGACGGTTCGGTATTAACCACCACCATAGCAGGTAACTGATGAACGGCTCTAGGCAGGTGATTGCTCGCCACAACACCCAGAAAATAAGCCTTGCGGGCAATCTTCAGACCAACAGCTGTTAGCTCAATAGTATTCATTACAACCGTTTTTAGTAATAGTCCAGTAACACCTGCCGTCTGTTCGATATTTCTATAATAGAGTCATAGACTGCGTAACAAATTAAATTGACGGTTATAGGCAGAGCTCTGCTGAATCGTACTTCAAGCCTTACGTTGCCTGTTCTGACAAGCGACACGTGTTGTCCCCATCCTTCATCTGCTTCAAGGTTGAAACAAAACAACGTATAACCATTCCCAAATTCTTTGCGATTAATGGCCATGTCCCTATCCTTCAGCTGACGGCCTGTGGCCTGAATAAGCTGGAAATATTCTCTGGTATACAGTTCGTTTCTAAAGTCAGGTTGAAAAGGTTTAGCTGGAAATGATTGTCCATCACAGTAAAGAGCTAAGAAATCTGTATCGAAATGCTGAAATCTGAAGGGATTCCTAGCATAACTGCCTGTGAATGATTCGTTTTCTACAAAGCCTATAATAATCATCTTCGGAATCTGCCCTAGAAACAGATTGTCCTGATTGCATATTCTAGTGCCTGCAGGGATGGATACATTCTTAAGACATACCCTATCAACGGGGTACTTCCCGTTAGCTTGTGTCAACGCTTTGGCATGAGCCAACTTCACGCCTGGCGCTATAGAAACCTTTTTAATAAAGACACTGGCATTCACTATAGAGACTCTGTATTCCAGATTACCAGCGGCCATAAGACAGAAATTGTTTTTTGCTCTAATGAATTTCATGCGTAGATCAACGCCGTTAATCAATAGTTTCTCCTGGAAAAACATATCTGCGTGTATAGGAGCTATCAGGTCAACTATACGGCTAGCTGTCGTATAGGCAGCCCTATTTGTTAATCCAGCATTATCTCCTGTTGGGGAACGGTCATCCATGTGACCGCTTGTGTCTTTGCTGAATAGTCCACATCCAAATTGGGTCTCCAGTGTACCGTTGCCATAGTTTAGCAAGCATTCTATAATACCCCGATAAGGATAGGTATTGACGACTGGGTGATAAGCCTATCACCCAGCGTAATATCCACTTGTGAGAATAGTGTGCATCCAGGGTAGTAGTTGATCAGGCCCACCTCGGCCGGCAGGGCCAAGTCTGCCATCAGGATTAGTAATCTTAACACGGAGATGTGTGTTGTTTAGATCCATATAGTCTTCGCTGCGGCTGATACAAAGAACTCTATGGGCCCGCTATCTGTTATCGCTGATAGCGGTGGTATTTCAACATAGGTACATTTATCTATCGACGTCTGTGTTAACGGTAGAGTGAAAAGATCCAGTTCACTCTTGACGCATTCTTCTGACATTCGATGGAGTAGAGCCATTGGTATAGTAGGATAGGTTTGAGAAATATATCGCCTATCACCCTAGTGAGATGTGCATATAGTTTGATAGCTCCTCCAGGGGGGGTTTGCCAGAAGTATCCTTCTGTGTGTTATTCCGTTCTTTTGGTGCACGGTGATCTCGTGTTTATGTTATCGCTATTTTGCTGTTATTTCTGGGTCTCTGTGTAGAGTGAGATTGTTCACTTGACGCATTCTTCTGACATTCGATGGAGTAGAGCTGGTATATTCATTATGTCTAAAAAATATGTTATGTTACCTCCTCTGATTTGATGCCTTCTTGCTTTTCTGGTTTTTTTTTTCTACCAACGATTTTTATTGTTTTCGGCGTTTTAGGTGCGCCCCCCCTTCTGTAGTGTGATTTGCTGCCTCTTGGCTGCTTCGAAGTGAAACAATTTTACATATTTCTTATATCTAAATTTTTCAAAGTGGTTCTATGCAACCCCTTCTGACAAAGGCATAGCCATTCTAATGCTGCGGAACATTCCCATGTGGTTTGTGTGCTGCCATATTACAGGAAACGCTTCTCTGTTTTACGTTATATTGGACAATTTTCCTGTTGTGCCTAATATAATATGCTATTTTCTGTAAGGTGTCTATTTTAAAAATTTTATAATTTTTATTTGTTTTATGGTAAATGTTTGATAATGGAAATTCAAGTTCTGGTCACACTTTAGATCAATTTCAATGTCTCCAATAGTATCTCGGGACATATGAACGTAATGCGGCCGATCGTATATCCGAATGCTGTATTTCTTGCTTGTGTCGGTGGTATTAATACACCTTAGCAGCGGTACGTAATAGTCTCCTACAAGTTGATGATCCACAATGTCGCTATAGATAAACATATTATAGCTGCCTCCGTGGATGTCGGCAGGATAGGGTGTGTAGGTCACGCGTGGCTTATCAACAGGGTACATAACCACACCTTCTTTGAAACCCAGGATAGTGGCCAGTTTTCCTTTAAAGGCTATACCCATGAACCCATCGCCTTCGATGTATACATGGTTTCTAATACCATTATGTTGGAGTATCAGGGTACCAAAAGAAACCTGTTCTGCAAAAGATGTGTTGATTTCCTTTAAAAGCGCTGCAATGGTGTTGTAGAAGCCAACAGTTAGTGACACGTCCATCCTCCCTCTTAATTTGTCGTTCACAACTGTTGCTATGGCGTCTGAAGCAGGGAAGCTTTTCCATCTGGTGGGGTACTGAACTTCAATCAGCCCTACCTCGTATGGTTGTTTGGTCTGTATAGCTTTTGCTAGTTTAGTTTTAAAATTCCATATTCTATTTTGAGGATAGATCGATGCAGAGGCATTACTTGCTAGGGTCACATAAAAACCCCCATCAGCCTCCTTCAGAGAGTGCATTATCCCGTCACAGCAGTGTCGCAGCTGTGTCACAGGCTATACTGACACCTGTTTCTCTTCATGTGGGGACTATAACCTTCTCAGATATCCATGAATTGAAAACCTCCGGCCACCCCAACCATTTGACTAATACCATGTTCTTTCGCCCCACCTTTTTTCTATCGATAATCTTTTCTATTTTAAATTCTTTAGTTTTTGTCAGAATCACTTTTTGCATCTCCTTTTCATAAAAAGTGCCTTGCACAGTATCACCGCCATAGTCTTTTAACTTATAAACCGGAGGATGTCTTGAAAGTCTCTCTGATATTGTAAAATATTCATCTGTATATGTCTGTTTGTAGCCCTTTCCAAATGTCGCTTTGACTTTTGAAATTCGAACCGTATCACCAACATCATACCTGAACACTATCTTAGTTTCCGGATTTGTTTTGTAGAGATTGTTAAATACACGTGTCTCATTATCTTTAACGACGCTGACAGGTGTCATTTTGATCGATCTATGGTATGAGTGGTTATAAGCATGAACCATGTCCTGTAGTTTATCCACATACCGTTTGGAGTTAGCGGCCGTTAAATATCTCCACATGTTTGTTTTTAGAGTCCTATTGAAACGCTCGACTATACAGGCCTTAGTCTCGTTATATGTAGAGAAATGTTTAATGTTATGCCTCTCTAGCAACCGCTGAAACATTTTGTTGTAAAATTCTTTTCCAGCGTCGGTCTGCAGTTTCTCGGGGACACGGCCTTCTTTGAGAATATCTCCAAAAGCTTTGCTGACGTCATTAGCACTCTTGGATGGTAAACAACGCACCCACGCATATTTTGAAAACACGTCGATACATGTCAGCAGAAAACGCACACCATCATTTTCGGCTGAATACTCCGTCATATCCACTAGATCAGCCTGGAACTGTTTATCTATACCGCTAACCAATACTCTGTTTCTACGGAAATGTATCGCAGACGGAGTATGTAGAGTATAGGCGTCTTGTTTCAATAACCATTTCTTGATATAGTCTAGAGGAGGTATCTGACCCTTGCTATTTTTAAGGGCCGCTCGTAGTTTATTAACACCCCCATAAGCACCAGCCCCTGTGGGGTCGTAATAAGCTTTAGACAACAGGCTATCCATATCGGGTAAGATTGACAGACTGAACAACAACCATCGTTTACATCTTTTTATTTAAAAAACAAAACTCCCACTCTCCACCATGTCGAGATACTGTTTACATGCTGTTTTGTTTTTCTGCACCATTTTACAAGCTATCAATCGAGCCTCAGTAAGACAATTCATATGTGTATCCGTGTTCAACTTGAAGACATCAGATACAAATGCACTCACACACATAACATGGCCGACACTAAAACACATATTATTGGAGAAATAGTTTAGTAATACAGACAGATTTAAATTCATAGGCATCATGTCATGAGAGCATGTTTTGACCATATCAGGCCAATCCTTATACAAATGTTTGATATACATATTATGATTGATAAAAGTATCATAGCCCCTAGGCTTAACAGCATCACTATTGACAGCCATACTACACATCAGAACAGCAAGCCTATCGGCTACAGAATGAAACAACAGGTCATATCCACTAGAAATTAAATTACCCATTTCTTTAAAATCAGTGGCAACACCCTGCCAATGTACGGCCCCATACACGGGTTGCAGCATGTATTTTACTCAGATGATCCGGGGTGACATACTTTTCTCTTAATTCATTTATTTTATCCATAACATATGTTTCAGATAGTAAATCGCATAGAACAGACTCCGATACACCAATCATTTTGTCAGAGGGAACTGATAGACCGGTTGTATTTTTTAAAACAGTTACTAAAAGTAGCTGGAATGGTTTTCTATACAACACTGCACATATATCATCATAATGGGCTTCGTAATGATACCATGACGGTCCTTGTAGACAACTATGGCGTCGCTGACTCGGGTTGTTGTACACACAGCCCCAACAGTCGGACCGGACCTTCTTGTTGATGATGGCTTCCACACATACACACGTCGTAGCTCTCAAAACGCCCAGGGATTCAGGGTTTAGACGCGGTGTCGTTAGGTTCCAGCACACATCCAACACCAACGTATCCGCCACCAACTTGCTAATATGTCCATCCTGTATATTTGATAGATACATTTGTCCCAGTTGGTCGTCATAGTCTTGTAACCATTTGCTAAATATAGCTCCGTCTAAATCATCATCATCAGCTTGCATGTTCTCGTCTCCGTATTGCGGATCAGCATTGTCCTGATCTGTATAACATAACAAATGTACATTTAGACACCAACAAAAAAGAAAACAAAGAAAAATAGAACACATTTGGGCTTTTTTCTATATATTCACCATGTTCTACAGCTGCGTGAACAATGTAGCATCACTACACGATAGATCATTAATGAGGTCCTCTGCATTGTCTTCATCAGACCCAAATAGCTCTTTTTTAATTTCTCCGTAAGAGCATTCGCGCAGGTACTGTTTGACAACTCTGTCAATATCCTGAAAAAGAGCTTGTATCTCGGGCCAGTCACCCCACTGAATGAAAAAGACAGTGTCAAACCAACAATCAGATGCTATAGCACTGTTATGGGTCGGGTGTCTGTCTAGGCAAAATGGGTCACGATTGTTCAGAAACAGGATAGGATTAGAGCAACGACGGAAAAATATAAAATCGCTCTTCTTCTTCATAAAAAGATTTGTCTCCATGCGGTATATCTTGGATCCCCAATCCCCATGCCACTGGGAGACATAGGGGCCTTGACTCCATCCTTCAATATCCAGCTCAGGACATACATTCTCACGGAAATGTAGCCAATCATGGGTAGACATGCGTAGATCATCATCACAGTCTTTTGCTTTTAACACAACATATCCATCCTTGAATGAAATTACGTACGCAAAGCCTTCATCGCCATAATACACAGTTGACGCTTCTGTGCGTCGCTCTCCCCCGATTTTAGAATTCTTCATTCTCTTGAGTGGAGCATTAGGTACTGGCATATCATCCTCCGTAGCCCCTTGGTTATATTGTGGTGTATGACCCGTCCACATACCTAGAGAAGGCCGCTTCACGCTGTCCTGGTGCTCTGCTGTTGCGGTGTCCATGATGAGAAAGATGCGTATAACCACAGCGGATGACTGTTTTTAAAGGCAATACTAACCTAACAGACACACACCCACTTTTAAAAATGCCCCCACCCCGGATGTCACACACACGCACACACACACACACACACACACACACACACACACACACACACACACACACACACCATCCCTAAACACATCTCCACGCTTGACCCCCACCCTTTCCCCCTGCCCCCCTTTGAAGATAGCCATCGTTTCACACTTTTGTTTGATTTCAATGTATGTCGACAACCAAGACTATATGTTTTGAAAACCCACTTCACACACACACACCCACACACACACACACACACACACACACACACACACCATCCCTAACCAACTCTCCACGCTTGACCCCCACCCTTTCCCCATGCCCCCCCTTTTTAAGATAGCCCCTGTTTAATCCTTTCCCCTCAGACACACCGGAGCCACACACTCACTTCCGGAGCCTCAGACACACCGGATCCTCAGGCAACGCAGGCAACGCAGGCATCGCAGGCATCACAGGCATCACAGGCATCACAGCCACTTCCGGAGCATCCTGCCTATTCTAACTAAACGGATGTTTAACAAAACGGATGTTTAGCAGGAATACAACTTCCGTTTGCTCAACATGGTTAACATTGGGCATCAGTGGTCAACACCGGTCAACACTGGGACAGACCGGATGTTGTATGTGTGGTTTCCGCTTTGATCTGACCTATGACCTGGGTGTGGCTTTTTCTCGAAAGGGGGTTACTTATATACTACTAACGTGCCTTCAGATTTTCTACATTTGCTTTTCTTATTATTATCTGCATCCAGTTTATGGATATCTATGACAAGAGACCAAGGAACCAAGAAACGAATGTAGCATGATATCTTGTGCAAGTTAGCATATCCCAAACAGTGCTATCCCCACAACTTACTGTAGAGTTACAGAAACACACACTGAAGGACACACACAACCACACACACACACACACACACACACACACACACACACACACACACACACACACACACACACACGACGACCAGTCACACACTGACACACACACTCTCTCTCTCTCTCTTTCACACTCACACACACACACTCACACTGACAGACAGACACACACACACACACACACAAATATACCCACACTGACAGACACACTCTCTCACTCACATACATGGACAAACACACGCACGCACGCATGCACGCACACATGCACACACACACACACACACACACACACATATACATAGAGGGAAGCAGAAAATGTCTTAATCTTTCTTGAGAAACATGTTCAACTACGTCTCTATAAGCAGCACTTTGTCACTTTCCATTCAACTTTGTGAATCAAAGTGTGTGTGATATTGAATGTAACTCTGTACTTGTAGCATGTATACTTGCTTGAAACGGTTGTGTGTATCTGTCCACCATCAGGTACGAGTGTCTCGGATACTGTGACTGCTGAGATCAACAAAGACTTCCTTTCTACCTGGAGTGCAGTTGCATATTTGACTTATATAGGATATGAGACGTTTCAAATTAAAAGTCTACTAGTACAGAACCTGGACTGTTAGAGAACCTGACACTGATTTATGTTTACAACCAAAAGCCCTGGCCTGTCATCAGGTCCATACCAACAGCTAATTAGCAAATATAAGATAGGATCAAAGAGGTAAGAGAGAGACTGAAGGTAACATAAAGCATTCCTGATATCGCTATGGTTATAACGTATTGGTTAATGTTATATTAGCCCTTCCTGGAACAGCAGTGTGAGACAAGGAAGCTTTGTTCATCTGTCACGGGTCTCTCTTATGACTTTATAATCACTTAATGAAACCACTGGCGACTTTATAGCCTACACCTAATCACCACTTGATACACTAAATCAGTACTTCAAACTCCTACCAGTAACCAGCCAGCTACACAGATTAAGAGTGGAGCTGTTGGTTTAGGTCTATTCCTAAACATGCGTGAGCATTGTTTGCAGACGCCGTATGACGACCACAGTAACAACAATACATTCTCGAGTGCAATTTGAAATATATCTCAATACACGTGACTTCACCCTTCGACAAGAGCGTACGGAGCCACAGCACTGACGTCACGTCGCATACAGCAGTAACCCACCGTGGAGTAACTCTCTCATTCCCCTCACGGAGCACACGAACGCGGTGGGTTTGTTGAGGAGTCGGGACTGGAACACTCTACTGGCGTGTTTCTCCAACCGGTGGTCGCAGAAGCCCACCGGGTCTTTATAAAA
>JACYXH010000522.1:2039376-2049376 GCA_026745465.1 Lota lota
TGGTAATATTTACATATGTATATCTTAACCAGGATACCAGGGGTCGTGAAGCTTTGGTGATGAGATTTCACTGTCAAATAAAAATCTATAAATGTTAATAAATGTGAAATATAGAATAGGTTTGAGTCAAAGCTGATTAAAATGATGTACAGCAAACAACAGCCCACCAGTCCTGTTCTGTGTGGTCATTCAATTTTTTGAAATTAAGCAAACATTGTTAAACAAGAAACCGTTGAACAAGTCGGGACGTGTTGGGTGCGACAATTTGTACCAGTCCTGTGCGTGTTCTGATGTGTGTTGTGCATTTTGCATCTGAAATGTGTATTTCATTCATCGTACTGAGTGTAACCTATGTAGTCATGCAGCGTCAACACAAGAGGAATAGAACGCGTTTCTAAGCTGTCCAGGCGGACAGTTGTTAGGGTGTTGGTCAGTGTCACTTTTCTACCATGTGTACACAGTACACACAGACAGCAGCTCTGTTGTCGGCACCTCTGTTTTTGATAGAGTTGGCAGCCGTAATGTCTATCCAGAAAAGCCTCTGGCTTTGCTGACTCTCTTTGTCACAAGAGAGGGATTACATTTTGTGACATACCATTGACATGTGATAATTGGCTGCATGTATGTACTTATGTAAATGTACTGTATATTAATGTATGTGTGAAGTGTGTGTGTGTATGTGTATGTGTGTGTGTGTGTGTGTGTTTGTACGTGTGTATGGTGTGTGTGTGTGTTTTGAGGGGGTTGAACAGAGAGAGAAAGAGAGGGAGAGAGAGTAATGAGCAGATGGAGATGAACAGAGAGAGAGGGGGAGGAGGGGGGAGCGAGAGAAGGGGTGGAGAGAGGGGGGGAGAGGTGAGCAGAGGGGGGGGGAGAGGGGGGCGAGAGGCAGGTCACAAGAGATGAATTCAATTTTATCTGTCTTTGCTTTCTAACAGAATGCACGTCACACATTTGCTGTGAATATCTCATGATGATAATTAAACTAACTTGTGTAGCTTGTACAAAAAAAGAAATTGACCAATAAGCTTTCAATTATTTACATTTTGTTTAGCATTATTATGTCACGTGATATCGTGGTGTAGTTGGAGTGTTATTAGTTGCTCTAGCGTTGGTGTGTTATATAGCGTGTGGTCATGTATTCGTACACTCGTCATAGTGTGTAAAGTTTTACCAAATGCTCTGAATTACCGTTTGTTTTCCCGAGTCAGAATCTGAAATGGTCGTTCCAAGACCCAGTGCATCACTGGTGTATGTGCCCATGTTTATATGTTAGTACAGAGATCTTCAACAGGGGATCCGTGACCCCTAAGGGGTCCGCAGAGTTACTGCAGGGGGTTCCCGAAATTCTTAGATCCCAAACTTGTTTTCTTCAGAACATTATAATATGTACTTTGTAATGATGCATACAATGCTGAGCCATTGTGCCACTTTTATACATGGCACTATAGGCCGCACTACACATTATTATTGGCCCGGTTTAATAAGCAACACAATTGTATGCGACATACAATAGGGGCCCCTCCACCATGTCATTACCAGCCAAGAGGTACCTGAAAACATTGAAGACCTCTGTGTCACTATGTATATGTTAGTATTAGTATTAGTGATGGTATTAGTAGTTGTAGCCTAATATAAATATTAGTAGTAATGTCACAGTATTTGTAACGGTATATTGGTACGACTTTTGTCCAACTAGAACTCCGCAGGGCAGCCGAGGTTTGAAGTATGAAGTAGTTGAAGTAAGTCTCTTGTGTTTCCTCTGACAGAAGAGTGACGCTGGTCTGCTAATAGTTTAGTGTGTTGCTGGTTTTCCAGCCAACAGAAGATAGTTACAGAAAAGTCCCCAAGTTCGTAAAGCGTTTTGTTCCAGTGTTGATTAAATCTGGCTTCATGTATAATGGTTACTACAACAAGAGTCATGAAAACAAAAAGGGGGATTTATAAAAACGTTGATCGCCTCCAGCAGGCATTGTGGAATCAATCAGTCTTGGTATAAAGTTCAGATCAGTCCAGATTCATCCACTTGCAGCAGCAGCAGCAGCATACATTATCAAATAAGATAGCAATATTAAAAGAGGAGCTCAAATACAATAACCCCCAACCCACTACCCTCCAAATGTCTGCCTCTACCTGAAGGCATCCTTGAGCTAGACGCCTGACTCCCACCTGCTCCTTAATGACATGAATCTGAACTCACCGTAAGCTGCTGAGGATAAAAGTGTCTGAATGGGTGAAGAATCTCTGCCTTGTAATACTGCTTGATTCACATCACACTTCCACCTCCTCCCCTGTCCTCCTCCTCTTCCTTCTTCTAACTCCTCCTCATCCTCTTCCCCTTTCTTCTTCTTCTTCTTCTTCTTCTTCATCATGACTCAGCATCGTCATCATCATCACCATCATCATCATCATCATCATCTCTGAAGGGCAGTGTCCTGATTTTTCTCACTCTATATTCATTTATAGAAACGTTTCAAGAACACACATTTCCCATGATGTACTTCACCAGGGGAGCTGCCCGCAGCTCTTTGTGTGTGTGTGTGTGTGTGTGTGTGTGTGTGTGTGTGTGTGTATATGTATATGTGTGTGTGTGGTGTGTGTGTGTGTGTATATGTATATGTGTGTGTGGTGTGTGTGTGTGTGTGTGTGTGTGTGTGTGTGTGGGGGGGGGGGGTCTGGGTGTGTGTATATGTTTTGATAAATGAAGCCAGTATATATGTCTGTTGATTGTTTTGTGAGCGTTGGAACTTTTTTATGGATTTGATGAGTTTGAATTGGGTGAGATTAGAATACATGGGATTAGTTCGGCTCAGAAAATATTTCATTAGCTCTGAATGGATTAGAAAATAATATATTGGGTCAGATTACGTTATATTAGATATAATATAGAATAGGATTTAAGTCATCCATAGGGGGAACAGTGGTGTTACAGCAACATACATCTAAAACAGAATAGGCAACAATAAAAATGTAACAATAACAAGAAACAGTTTATGGTAAAACAGACAAAACAGCAACAGACCACAAACCGAAGATATTGTATGTATACAACATCTTCGGTATATTGTGTCTTCGGTAGCTTGTTGTCTAGAGACAACAAGCTAAAGCCAATATGTGTCTCAGACTGAGATACATATTTTAGCTTTAGCTTGTTCTAGCTTGTTGTCTCTCTTTATGAAGACACCCTTCATCATGGTTGATCCAGATGTTGAGGTCCAAGTGTGTAAGACACCCACTGTGTACACATGGTGGCCAGTTCTTTGTTTTCAAGGGTTTTTTTTTGTTTCCCAAATTCATCGATCTCAGAACTACCTGTCCCACCTGTAGTTAAGAGCAAGATCATTCCCGTACAAGACATTCCCTGAAGGAGTTTATTCATATTTATGGTACCCAGGCAGCACCTGTAATTGCCCTGCTAACGTCCGCCATCATGGTTTCTCCTGAGAGGGTTAAGCGTCAGCATACTCTATGCAGAAAAGAAGTTCGGCAAAGTTGTAAGAACAATATGACGTGATTGCGGTGAAAACAAACTAAAGCATACCTCACCAAACTTATTTTCAGCACAAAGAATTTGGAACTTGCCAAAATCTCCACAGATGATGACAATGCCATCACTGTGTTCGATTAGTCAAGGATGGCGTAATTTATTTTGATCTGATTTCCCATGTTCCATGGAGACGCCATTGGTCTTTATTAACGGAACATTCCGATTTAGAAGACACTTTTATCCAAAGCGACTTACAATAAGTACATTTGTCATTCAGTGACCAAACCGAAACCGAATTGAGTACAGAACAAGTTAGTCTCCAAAGGACCTATTCAGTAACTTATTTGGAAGTGTGACGACCCTTTAGGTTTAGGAGGTGTTGTATAATGTGGGGCGTGTAAAGCCCTTTGAGACTGTAACTGTAATGAAGGACGATAGGAATCAAATTTGGACTTGACTCAAAGCCAAGATGGCCCATAGCAACCGATGTTCCGGGACTGAACTCCAGAACCACGAGTTTTCCTCCAACGGTGCTCCTCTTTATGCTCCTCGCCCTCCCAGGGCCTCCACGAGGTTATCTGTATGCTCCTCGCCCTCCCAGGGCCTCCATGAGGTTCTCTGTATGCTCCTCGCCCTCCCAGGGCCTCCACGAGGTTCTCTGTATGCTCCTCGCCCTCCCAGGGCCTCCATGAGGTTCTCTGTATGCTCCTCGCCCTCCCAGGGCCTCCATGAGGTTCTCTGTATGCTCCTCACCCTCCCAGGGCCTCCATGAGGTTCTCTTTATGCTCCTCACCCTCCCAGGGCCTCCATGAGGTTCTCTGTATGCTCCTCGCCCTCCCAGGGCCTCCGTGAGGTTCTCTGTATGCTCCTCGCCCTCCCAGGGCCTCCGTGAGGTTCTCTGTATGCTCCTCGCCCTCCCAGGGCCTCCGTGAGGTTCTCTGTATGCTCCTCACCTTCTTACAGGCACCAGTGGTTCTGGGTTGCGCCCCAAAATGGATCTTGATCCTGTTAGAAGTGGGTCTCGACCTGACAACGCACAGAACACTCAGAACACTCTGAGCAAACCAGAATTGGTGATCCTTAATGAAAGGACCAGCAATTCTGGTGTGCAGAAAATGTTGTGTGCGGTGGTTGGGCCCCAGGGACACACTTTGACAAATTGTCTTTATTTTCTTGCTGGACCCATCTGGCCTACCCGACCCATATCATGGAGGAGACATAGAAACTATGTTACGGTGGTAGTTGTCTATGACCCATATTAATAGACAAGTACACACACTTTTTGATATGGGTAAAAAGTGTCTATTCTTTGTAAAAAAAAAGACCAAAATCATGGAACAATCAATTGGCTGTAACAAGTATTTTCATAAATAATATTAAAACACTTCTTTTATTTTATGTTCCTAGTAACCCCCTGCAATCCATCCAACTTACCTTGTTTTAGAAACACTAGACTCTCCTTCTTTCTGCATCGGTTCTTCTGCTCCACCATCTGCTCTTCATCAAGCCTCCACCGCTAAACCGTCCACTCCTCCTCCTCCTCCTCCTCCTCGCCTTTCACTTCTCCTCCTCTATGTTTGACATTATGTCTGATAGAAGTGTCCACCTGACACGTCCACCTGTCCATCAGCGGTGATGTCATGGCGATGGCATGTGCTGTGTGCGCCACATGGAGGGGTCTGGCCGCTTATTTGTAGTGACGGTTGAGCGCATGGTTCCATGCGCTCAACGTGGTGGCTCAAAATCGAGTTTGATCCGTGACCACGTATCTAGGGCTGACATTTGTTTTCCAATTCTTCCATTTCTGTGCATCTGATTCAACACACATTGTTTTAACCCTCAACATATGTGTGTAATACCAATGTCCCAGTGAACGTGCCACACTAAAGGGATTATTAGTTGTTCACTAAGTGGTTCACCTGAGGCTATGAATCATTTGGCCTCATACGTCTGTTTGTATATAAAGGACCTTTATGACACCTTTCAAACTTTGTTATAATACAAAAATGTATTATCTCTAGCAACCTCTGGGTCCGACCACAGGTTTACTTTCTCTGTTCTAGATAGGCCTCCCTCTCTCTCCTTCTTTCTCCTTCTCTCTCCCTCTCTCTTTTTCGGCTCCCTCTTTCTATCTCTCTCTCATTATCTCTATCTCTTTCCTTCTCTCTCTCTCTCTCGCTCTCTCTCTCTCTCTCTCGTTCTCGCTCTCTCTGGTTATTATCATCCTCATTCTTATCAATAGATTACGTCATTAGGGTATATTTATAGTGATGTATTTATTATTGTATCTAAATATATATACTGATCTGATTTGCCCCCCACCTAAACACTCCCAGAGGGGAAAGGACAAAACCTTGAGAGGGACTCATCGTAGTCCATTGTTCCAGGTGCGTCTAGGTTAGTCTAGGTTAGTCTAGGAGACATCTAGGAGACATCTGTCTAGGTTAGTTTAGGAGACGTCTAGGACTGTGTTTTTTTCAACCTGTGGTGGTAGGTAGGTAGGTGTGATTGTGTGTATGTGTGTGTGGGTTTGTCTGTGTGTGAATAAATGGGGAATAAAGACCAGACTACAGGTTAGTCTAGAAGCATAGTGAATAAAGACCAGACTACAGGATAGTCTAGAAGCATGGTAAATGAAGACTAGACTACTGGATAGTCTAGAAGCATGGTGAATGAAGACTAGACTACTGGATAGTCTAGAACCATAGTGAATAAAGACCAGGCTACAGGATAGTCTAGAAGCATAGTAAAGAATGACCAGGCTACAGGATAGTCTAGAAGCATAGTGAATGAAGACCAGACTACAGGATAATCCATCCAGGTCATTCAGATGTCAAATAGGGGCTGAACACACCTTTCTGGAGCGCCATCAAAACGGAATACCACGGCAACATGTCAGAATGTGTGTGTGTGTGTGTGTGTGTGAGGCTGTGTGCGTTGGTGTGTGTGTTTTATCCCTGAGGTTCATGTAGACTCCCTGTGGTTCCTCAGTGTTTTCCCTGAGCTAACAAACGGGGCAGGTAGGGATAGCTGTGTTAGCTGTTTGTAATAGTACACGATAGCACAGCACACAATAAGATAGCATAGCATATGATAAGATAGCATAGGAAGAGAGATAGGTGTAGGTGTCTTTAAAGCTATTAAAGTGTAAGTAAACACTGTTCACATTCAGCCCGGCCCTGCCCACTTCCCAATAAGTGAGCCAATAAAATGAAGGCCACACCCATATATCTCCTATTGGCCGAGATACACAGAAACCTGGTTTTTACTCTGTACAACTAGGAATTGATTAACTCCGTTCCTTACTTTATATTCAGAGCATTTTGTTTTCCCAAATTAACTTTCACCGTTAACTGGTTTAGGCATATAGAAAAAAAAAGTATTCATGTTGTTTGCTGGCATTTGACGAAAGAGAAGCCATTGCCCCTGGATAGTCAACATTACCCAACGACCCCCACACATGCTGTAACCGTGTCATCATTAAAGGGGTGGGGCCAGTGTTGACGGCTGGGATAATCTACTGACTGGCAACAGGGCAAGTGTTTCCACTTGACCCCAATCAATTCTTCTCACAATATTTTTGGAGAGCGATAAAATTGTGTGGAATAATATGATGTGCTCGTAGAAGAAAAAGAAAATGTGTGTGCACGTGTTTTGAAAACGAAAATCCAATCCTATAAGTACTGGGTGTGTGTAAGTGTGTGTGTGTGTACAAATGTGCGTTAAGTAACTTACAATAAATTCCAATGGCAATGCTATTTTAAGCACAATTTATGTGTGTGTGTGTGTGTATATATGTGCATGTGTGTGTCAGAAGTAAATCTAAGTTAACAGCAAGTGTAACTAATCATTTACACCTTATTTTCACCTACCAACTCAAATTAATTCCTCAGCCAGCAGACATGAGTGTGCTTATGTTTCTTGGAGCACCATGTATTATGAGGACATATCGCAGGTCCTCATAAGTACGTTTTCATCACGACCTCGCGTCCAAACACAATAAAGTGGTGTGGTAATCCATCTGAGCACTGCTGTTCCCCTGTCAGAAAACCTTTTTCAAAGATCGCCCTTCCAGCTTCTGCCTTCAGCTGTGTTTTCACCTTAACATAACATTTCGAAAATCTTTTTTTTTAACACCGAGATATTTGGAAGGTGCATTCTTACCCCTTACACAAAGTCTTCATGTTACTGTCAAGTCCACATGACGGCGAAGGAGGTCGATGACTGCCATTTACCTGTGTGCAATAACTTCACACAGCATTCTGCAGAAAAGCGAATATGCTGATATCAACCGACGCTCTGTGGAGTCGTGCGCCAGTAAAAGGTTAACGGTTCAGCGGGTTGTTGAACTGGAACATCAACACGCCTTTTACACGGTTTCTGGAAGAGCTGGTCGACTTATAGGAAGAGATGATGGCTTTTAGAAGACGGTGTGGTCAGGATGCACAGCGTGGTGTTGACCTAACAGAGCCATAACCCGCGAGCGTCGTCATAAAACACAGCAGATGTTGAGAGAGGTGCTTAAGGTGCTGATACGGAGCCAGCGGCATGACAATTAAAGGGCCACTCAACCGGCTCTCATCCTCTCAGACCATGGTCCCCACACACACACATACACACCTGAGACACACACACACACACCTGAGACACACACACACACACCTGAGACACACACACACACACCTGAGACACACGCACACACACCTGAGACACACGCACACACACCTGAGATACATGCACACACACACACCTGACACACACACACACACACACCTGAGACACACGCACACACACACCTGAGACACACACAGACACACACACCTGAGATACACGCACACACACACACACCTGAGACACACACACACACACACCTGAGACACACACACACTGGAAAATTGGTCTACAAGAAAAAACACTGTGTTTTGCACGAAACAAAATCTTCATATTTTTTTAGTTTATTTTGTATGTCTTGTGAGGTCCCAGAAGACCGGTATACCAACCAGTAATATATTTTGGTACCTGAAATAGTAGTATAGAGTCTACAATGGCCCAATCTAACCCTATAACCCTTCCCTGAACAAAACTATTTAATGTGTACAATATGGAAACTTTTCCTTTTACAAACAAAGTTACAAAATCTGTTGAACATGGGCCTCTAGCGGTTGCTGACATTGTCCAAAACAACTAGGGGCCAGGAAATGTGTGGATATTCACTATTTGGTATTTTATCAGAACCATACACTAAACTATCTGTGTGTGTATTTGTGTGTGTGTGTGTGTGTGTGTGTGTGTGTGTGTGTTTGTGTTTGTGGACCAGACCATGGGGTGAAGGGAACTGTTCTGTGGTGACCTCCATGCAGTACCAGGGATGGCCACAACATCCCCGCCAACATCACAGTAAGATCGTCATTATGATAAAGGGTGCCTATTCTACTACCAGCTGGGAAAGTGAGAAGTTATTACAAGCCATTCAAAAATCGAACCTATAGTGACATCACAAGTGGGGTAAAGTAAATGCAATGAAATGACCCAACATAACAGGTTAAAATGAGAAAACAAAAGCTGTTTTCAACACTGACGGCCCATCAGTCCCATAATGTCACAATAGTTATTGTAGTTCTTGGAAACCGTAACGATCTGAATCAATCAACCTATTTGATTGATGTTCAACCGGTTGACTGGAAGAGCTTTGTCTCCTGCAGTTTGTTGGACGTCATATTCAACACGGAGCCAGACCCACAGCCCGAGTCCTTGGTGTCAGTGGAGAAGGTCGTCCTCACCATCTTCCTCTCCATCATCATTGTCATGACCGTGTTCGGCAACCTACTCGTCATGGTGGCTCTCTGTAAGGATAGGCACCTACGGTAAGATCTATACCACCTGTGGACACCCATAGACACCTGTATACCCCTGTAGATGCCTATTTATACCTGTATACACCTGTATATACCTGTTTATACCTGTAGACACCTGTATATACCTGTTTATACCTGTATACACCTGTATATACCTGTTTATACCTGTAGACACCTGTATATACCTGTTTATACCTGTAGACACCTGTAAACACCTGTATACACCTGTATATACATATTTATACCTGTATAAACCTGTATACATCTGTATACACCTGTTGACATGGTTCTCCTTCATAAGGCTGTACAAGAGATAAATGCACCTGTATACACCTGTTTTCTACCTGTATACACCTGTTTACAGTTATAAATGCACCTACGATAAGATCAACACTGATGTATACAGTACCTGTATATATCTGTGTATGTTTGTAGAAATATACCTGTAGACACCTATATCCAAGTGTATACAGCTGTATACAGGTATACTCTCAGTAGCTGGCATCCTTCCCTAAAAAGCTTTGTTCACCACCAATTATGTTGAATACATGGGAAAAATCCCCTAGAGGAGAAAATAATTGTTAGGTGTTGGTAAATCCTTATAAGTATTCAAATTTACTTGACTTTGCTGGACTTGAATCTGCCTCATATGATTGGA